>MU681753.1:0-20155 GCA_026770625.1 Nicotiana glauca | reverse complement strand
ATACGCTCCAATAATGAAGAACGAGCGACCGTGCAAGCTAACACTCTGCTAGGCTCAGAAATGTCCAACCTCACATGTCACACCATATAGATAATGCCTCCAAATCTTCAAAGCATGGACAATGGCCGCCAACTCTAAATCATGGAATAGATAATTCTTCTCGTGGATCTTCAGCTGCCTCGAAGCATAGGCTATGACTCTACCGTCTTGCATCAATACTGCACCAAGCCCAATACGGGAAGCATCACAATAAACTGTATAAGGCCCTGAACCTGTAGGCAAAACCAATATCGGTGTCGTAGTCAGAGCTGTCTTGAGCTTCTGAAAGCTCTCCTCGCACTCATCTGAACGCCTGAACTGGGCACCCTTCTGGGTCAATCTGGTCATCGGGGCTGCTATAGATGAAAACCCCTCCACGAACCAACGGTAATAATCTGCTAACCCCAAGAAACTCTGAATCTCGGTAGCTGATGCTGGTTTCGTGGCCAATTCTTGACTGCCTCAATCTTCTTCGGGTCCACCTGAATACCATCTGATGATACGACATGACCCAGAAATGCAACTGAACTCAACCAGAACTCGCACTTCGAGAACTTAGCATACAACTGACCATCTTCAAAGTCTGAAGAACCACTCTGAGGTGCTGCTCGTGCTCCTCCTGGCTGCGGGAGTACACCAGAATATCATCAATAAAAACTATCACGAACAAGTCCAAGTAAGACACNGAGTGCGGAATGCTGACCTAGGGACATCGGATGCCCTAATCCTCAACTGATGGTAGCTAGATCTCAAGTCTATCTTTGAAAACACCTTTGCGCCCTGAAGCTGGTCAAACAAATCATCAATCCTCGATAGCGGATACTTGTTCTTTATCGTCACCTTGTTCAATTGCCATTAATCAATGCACATCCTCATCGATCCATCCTTTTTCTTCACAAATAACACCGGCGCAACCCAAGGAGAAATGCTAGGCCTGATAAAAACCTTCTTTAGCAAATCTTGCAACTGGTCCTTTAACTCCTTCAACTCTGGCGGGGCCATGCGATACGGCAGAATAGAAATGGGCTGCGTGCCTGGGGTCCCTTTCCACTCCAATCGGGGCAAGTTTGACAAAGCCAAGGTCACGGTCTTGGCGTGACAATCCAAGATGGCATGATACGGGGACAAACAATTCACCCCTAATATGACGTCGAAATCCACCATGTCTAAGAGCAATAAATTAACACGGGTCTCAACACCCTCAAACACTACCACACATGAACGATAGACTCGGTCGACCACTATAGAATCACCCACCGGTGTAGATACATAAACAGGAACACTCTAAGCATCGCTAGGCATAACCAGGTATAGTGCAAAGTAGGATGACACATATGGGTACGTAGACCCAGGGTCAAATAGTACTGAGGCATCTCTATCACAAATCAGAATAGTACCTGTATTGTCTGCATCTGAAGACTGAGCCTCTAGCCTGGCTGCTAGCTGGCCTCTACCTCTGGCGGCCTGAGCTCCACCTCTATGACCTCTACCTCCACCTCTATGACCTCTGCCACCACCTCTGACTGGCTGGGCAGGCTGAGGAACCTCTGGTGTCCGAATTTGGGTGCGAGAACTCTGATACTGAGAGCTGCTCGAAGCTCTAGGGAAAAATCTGACAATATGCCTCGGATCACCACAAGCATGGAAAAACCTCATCTGCTGCGGCTGAGCACCCCTCAACCTCGGCCAACCCCTCATGTTGTGACCATACTCACCACACTCATAACATCTACACGAACGCTGCCGCTGAAGGAATTGAGGCTGACCCTATCGACCTGAAGTACCATGAGTGACATGGGGAGCTGACTGAAAAGGCCTGGGAGGATGGCCCCTACCATAAGAACCTCTACCTCCTGACGTGCTACCACTGAATCTATCTACATGACGGGGCCTCTTATCCGACCTATGACTACCTCCATGTAGTAGAGCTATCTCAACTCTACGGCCCACATTGGCCGCCTCCTGAAAAGTGATCTCACTCCCGGCCTGAGCCACTATACCCGGATGACCTGCCACCACTGGCGGAACCACTGGAAGCAAACCCGCTTGAATGACACCCTCTATAAGGCCTGCCAATCAGACTAGAGCGTCCTGAAGAACTAGGGTGACAATGAACCCCTCTAGGACCTGAGCTGGGCCCACCGGGACTGCTGGGGCTGGCACCTCCTCCTCCAAATCAACCTGAGGCTCCGCCACTGGAGCTACTGCTGGGGCTCGGACTGCTGCGTGGTAGAAGAGGAAGCACGTGTTCTCTCCATCTGCAGAGGAACATAATAGAAATTCAATCGGTACTTGAGAAGTAGAATAGCACGACAAGAAAGAACAAATGCGAAACTTTCCTAACTCTGTAGCCTCTGGGGGATAAATACAGACGTCTCCGTACCGATCCCTGAGACTCTACCGAGTTTATCCGTGAGTAGCGAGACCTATGTAACCTAGAGCTCTGATACCAACTTGTCACGACCCGAATTTTCCACCCTCGGGAGTCATGATGGCGCCTACTAATAGGAGCTAGACAAGCCAATTATCAATTACCTCTTTTAATGAACTACGACAATATTAGAAATAATGAACATATAATAAATAAGCGGAAGTCTCAAACATAGTTAACTGAAAGAAATGCGGAAGTTTAACAAATCCTCTACTCAAGACTGGTGTCACAATACTCACGAACATCTAGAGAATACTAAATACAAGGTTTGAATGAAACATAAATTGTTTGCTTCGGTACAAATGATAACAAACTGAATAAAATAGAAAGGACTCCGGGCCTGCGGATGTCAGCAAAGCTACCTCGAATTTCCCTGGACTGGAAGCTCGCTCCCAGAGTGCTACTGCTACTCAAACACTGCTCCAACACCTGGATCTATGCAAAAAGATGCACAGACTGTAGTATCAGCACAACCGACCCCATGTGCTGGTAAGTGCCTGGCCTAACCCCGGCGAAGTAGTGACGAGGCTAGACCAGATTACCAGATAAACCTGTGCAGACATATATACAATTACAACAAAATAATAGCGGAAAGTAAACAATTAAAACTGGGAGGGGAACATGCTTATGGGGTAGCAGATAAAACGAAATACCAAGAATAACAAGGAAACTACATTTGATTTCTTCTAACACAGAATAAGGGAAAACAAACTACTTTCACTTGTTTCAATTTCCTCTCGTTGCAGGCGTGCAACCCGATCCCATTTCTCAACATATCATGTGGTAGGCGTACCACTCGCTCCCATCTCATAATATTACGTGGTAGGCGTACCACCCGCTCCTATTTCATAATATCACGTGGTAGGCGTACCACTCGCTCCCATTTCATAATATCACATGGTAGGCGTACCACTCGCTCCCATTTCATAATATCACGTGGTGGGCGTACCACTCGCTCCCATTTCATAATATCATGTGGTAGGCGTACCACTCGCACCCATTTCATAATATCATGTGATAGGCGTATCAGTCGCTCCCATTTCATAATATCACGTAGTAGGCGTACCACTCGCTCCCATTTCATAATATCACGTGGTAGGCATACCACTCGCTCCCATTTCATAATATCACGTGGTAGGCATACCACTCGCTCCCATTTCATAATATCACGTGGTGGGCGTACAACTCGATCCCATTTCATAATATATAAGTGGTCGGCGTGCCACATGATCCAATTTCATAATATATAAGTGGTCGGCGTGCCACACGATCCCATTTCATAATATATAAGTGGTCGACATGCCACACGATCCCATTTCATAATATATAAGTGGTCGGCATGCCACAAGATCCCATTTCATAATATATAAGTGGTCGGCGTGCCACACGATCCCAATTCTTTCAACACAATACACAAAATAATCCCGGCAAGGGAACAAGATAATACAATAAACAATCCCGGCAAGGGAGATCCAACTATAACCAAACTTATTCAATTTCTACTTAGCATATTTAAATCAATGCTCAGCCTCAACAATTACCGGCTCAGTGTTTAAAGATTTCCAACTAAGTCCTCATAAACAACAATTTAGAATTCGATAATTTAGCAATTCAGGACTCACGGTCGTGCTCGACACCGGTGTATAGATACTCGTCACCATGCCTATATTCCGTACTCGACAAATAGCAATTAGCAAATAAGACTCTACTCCTATTCCCTCAAGCCAAAGTTATACGAAACACTTACCTCGGTCCAAAGAATAACAATCAACTCTCCAATACCGCCTTTCCTCTACAATCCGATTCCGAAACAATGGTATCTAGGCATAATTAATTCAATAATATCAATTAGGGCTCAACAACATAATCCCATAGCCTAGAAATAAGTTTTCTAGTATTCTTCAACAAATACCAAAATTCGACACCGAGCCCACATGGTCCAAACATGAGGCTCGGACCAAAACCTAGTCACCCATAACCCCACGCGTTCAAATATATAATTTGTTTTAAGATTCGACCCCAAATTGAGGTTGAATCACCCAAAATTCCCATAACCCCAACTCTACCCAAAACGCCTAATTTCTACTTTGAATTCATGATTTAGGGCTAGGAAGTTGGTGATTAGTTGAAGAAATTAAGAGGGAATGAAGTTAGGAACACTTACCTATAAAGTTATGGAGGAAGAGGTTCTTCAAACTTGTCTATGGAGGGTGAAGGAGAAGAGCTCGTGTGGAAATAATGAAAGAATACCGAATGTACTGTTTCTGAAAAATTAAAAAAAATCACTGGGCGAAATTACCCTACGCGTTTGCGACAGTAGGGTCGTGTTCGCGAAGGGCACAAGTTGACAACCATCGCGTTCGCGAGTGGAGAAGTGCGAACACGAAGAGGAAAAATATTAGGGTCCAAAAGATGGCCTACGCGAACGCGTGAGGCCTTACGCGAATGCCCTAGAGAGGGCCGTTGACTTACGCGAACGCAAGAGAAGTTATGCGAACGCAATAGAGGGGAAATCCAAGGCATCACGAATGCGGAACTGAGGGCGCGAACGCGAAGAAGGGGAACACCAAAGCACTGCGAACGCGAGCCTGGGGCTGCGTTCGCGAAGTACAAAATGACTGTGCAAAAATGCAGCCAAATCTGCTATTTCCCTAAGTGTAAAAACACCCCGAACCACCTCCAATTCACTCCCGAGCCCTCGGGGCTCCTAACCAGTCACACACACTAACTTAATAACATCATACGAACTTACTCGAGCGATCAAATTGCCAAAACAACATCAAAATCAATGAATGAAGCCTCAAAATTATCATTTTCATTCTCAACTTTTTAAACTTCTAACTTTGGATAATTAGGTCCGAAACACGTCGAACGACGTCCGATTTCGACCAAAATTCACAAAAAGCGCTTTACACATATTTAAGACCTGTACCGGGTGTCGGAACAAAAATACGAGCCCGATACCATAGTCTTTTAATAAATTTTCATTTCCATTTTTCTTAATAATTTCAGAAAAATAATTTAACAGAAAAATTCTTTTACTCGAGTTCTAGACCTCGGATTTCGACTCCGGGCACATGCCCGAGACCCATATTTTTCTACGGACCCTCTGGGATCGTCAAATTATGGGTTCGGGTCCGTACCCAAAATGTTGAACAAAGTCAACTTTAATCATATTAATATTAAAATTCTTCAAATTTTTCACAGATTTCACATATTTCAACATAAAAACTTTCCAGCTATGCGCTCGGACAGCGCATGCCAATCGAGGCAAATATAAGTGAGGTTTTCAAGGCCTCGGAAGCACGGAACGAATGGGGAAACAGGTGATGACCCTTTGGGTCGTCAAATCGGGTTTTGGTTCGAACCTTGGGTTTTGACCACGTGGGCCCGGGGGCAATTTTTGACTTTTTGGGCAAAACTTTGGAAAACTCATTTTCATGCATTGGGGTTGATTCTTTTGCGTTTATTAATGTAATTAAGTAATTTGTGATTAGATACGAGCAAACTGGCGGCAGAATCGAGGGGTAAAGCTATAATTGAGACTTGAATTGTGTTCAAGGCATCGAGGTAAGTGTTTGGTCTAACCTTAGCTTGAGGGATTAAGAGTTGAGTCCTCTTTTCTATGTGGTAATTGTTGAGTACGATGTATAGGCATGGTGACGAGTATCTGTATGTTGGTGTCTAGCATGAACATGGGTCTTATATTGTGATTGTCACGACTTCATTGTAACTTTCATGTCTTGGTGATGGATTCTATATGTTATGTAACGTTGTGGAAGGAATTGTGACCTATGAACATTTAAAGAGCGTTGGCTCAAGTTGTGTAATGAATTGTGAAAGTGTAAGTGCTAATAGAATCTCTAGAGCATTGGCTCGAGTTATGAAGTGAATTGTGAAATAAAAGTAAGAAAGAAAATAAGTTATTATATGGATACCCTTGCCAGGCTATTGTTGATTTATTGGTTATCTCTCTTGCCGGGATGTTGATATTACTGATATTGTTCCCTTGTCGGAATTTATTTGTTGAATTGTTGCTCCCTTCCCGGGATCTTTATTATAATTTCATATATTCCCTTACCCTATTATTTGTGATTGTTCTTTGGGTTAGGAGGAGAGTTAAAGCACGAAGGGTAATGCCGTGCATTGTTTGTTTCGTAAGGAAATAGAGTAAAGAACGAAGGGTGATGCCGTGCCGCACGATGCACCATTCTGTGTCTATTATATTGATTTAATGGTGAGGAAAGAGTGTAAAGCATGGAGGTTGATTCCGTGCCGCACGATGTACCATTCCGTGCCTATTATATTGATTCTTATGGTGAGGATGAGAGTAAAAGCACGAAGGGTGATGTCGTGCACTTGTCCTTGATTTCCCTGATTCTTGCTGATAACTGAGTTATGTTGTTCTTTGCATTTATTTTACTGATTTTCTGTTGTTACTTCACTTTATGGTGATGTCATTGATTCCCTTGCCCTAATTGCTTTGTAATTGTTGCCTGAGTGAGGAAGAGTGTATAGCACGAAGAGTGATGACGTGTATTGTTTTGGTGAGAGAGTGTTAAAGCATGAAGGGTGATGCCGTGCACTTATTGCCATTTGTTATGATTTCTCGTTGTTATCAGTTCAAGTGCATTAATTGTCTTATTCCACTATTACTGTTATTCTTTATGTTGGCATTTTCCTTTATTGTCTTACTAGTTATTATTGAATTTATGCTATAATTGCTACATGTTTATGTGACTTAATTGCTACTTGACATTTAGCATACTAAATATTAAATTTCCTATTTGCTCCTTAAAGTTCATAATTAATTGCTACTTGTCATTATTTATTTTTCTCAGTGAATCATAATTATTATGTACTTTGTTGTCTTATGAATTCGTATTAATTGTTGCGTTTGTTGGAGTAATTTCATTTGGAAGAACTGTTAATAGATGAAATGGGAGCGGGTGGTACGCCTACCACAAGATATAATGAAATGGGAGCGGGTGGTACGCCTACCACAAGATATGAGAAATGGGATCGGGTTGCACGACTGCAACGAGTTGTGAACCGAGAGTGAAATTTGCCTTTGTTTTCCTTATCCTTGTTAGAAGTTGAACTTTGGTTTCCTGATAATTATATTGAGATTTTGTTTTATCTGTTATTTCCCGAAGCATGTTACCCCCTCCCATCTTTATTTGTTTATTTCTACTTTACTCTCCGCTGTATATTATACAACTGCACAAGTTTATTTGGTGCTCTGGTCCTAGCCTCGTCAATACTTCGCCGAGGTTAGGCTAGACACTTAGCAGCACTTGGGGTCGGTTTGTGTTGATACTACACTCTATACTCTTTTGTGCAGACCCCAGTGTTGTAGATTTCAGACCGCAGTGAGATTGCTGGATCTTATTCATCAAGCGACCCGAGGTAGTCCTGCAGGCATTTGCAGGCCCTGGCGTCTCCTTCTATCTGCTTTCCTGTTTCTTATATGTATTTCTAGAGACAATGTTGTATTTAATTCTTTCGGGCCTTTATTTGTAGAATTCTTAGACCGTCTGTGAAATTGTGACACAAGTTCTGGATAGTCGAGACTCAAACAGTTTTATTAGGTGTTTATGTTCAGATAATTGTTGTTCTTCTTCCGCTTATGTTAAATTCCACTGTTTGAATGTTATATCTTCGTAATTGTTAAAGAATATAAAATAGTTTAAAAGTTAAAATTTTCAATTGATTGGCTTGCCTAGCTCATATTAGTAGGCACCGTTATGACTCCCGAGGGTGGGAAATTCTGGTCGTGACAAGTTGGTGTCAGATCTCTAGGTTACATGGGTCTCACAGTTCACAGACAAGCTTAGTAGAGTCTGAGGGATCGGTACAGAGACGTCTGTATTTATCCCCCAGAGGCTACAGAGTTAGGAAAAACTTCACATTCATTCTTTCCTGTCGTGCGATTTTGTTCTCTCAATGCTAAATTGAAACCTCTACTCTTGTCCTTTCACGAATGAAGAGGTCATGTACCGCTTCTTTAGCTGGCAACAACACATACCAGAGATAGATCAGCTACGTCGTCAGAGGTTTTGTGGAGGCTGGATAAGTTTCCCCATGCTCTTCACTACTACATTCAGTGGTGCATCTACTGAGGATCCCCAGAATTATCAAGAAAGCTGTCATAAGGTTCTCCGAAACATGGGGATAGTTGAGACCAATGGGGTCGATTTTGCTATTTTTCATTTGTCTGAATCCGCCAAGACTTGGTGGAGAGATTATTGCTTGGCTAGACCAGCCGGATCGCCAGTTTCGACTTGGGAGCAGTTCACACATCTATTTCTGCAGAAGTTTCTCCACATCACTTAGAGAGAGGTATTATAGGTGGAGGTAGAGGTATTAGAGGTGGAGGTAGATATGCTAGAGGTGGAGGTAAATGTATTAGAGGTGGAGGTACAGGTACTGTTCTGGTTTGTGGTAGAGAAGCTTTGGTTTTATTTTGCGTCGTATCTGGTCGTGCCTACTGATTCTATTGTGGTGGATCATGTCCATTGTTCATGTACAGTTGTGATTGGAGGATTTGAGACCCGTGTAGATTTGTTTCTTCTGGACATGGATGAATTCAGTGTTATATTGGGGATGGACTGGTTATCACCTTACCATGCTATCTTGGACTGTCATGCCAGGACTGTGACCTTAGCTTTACCGGGTATGCCTTGTTTAGAGTGGAGAGGGCTCCTGCTCATTCTACCTGCAGTGTTATATCGTATGTGAAGGATCGGCGTACGGTCGAGAAGGGGTGTTTGTCCTATTTAGCCTATGTTTGTGATTCTAGTGCTGAAGTTCCCTCTATTGATTATTTGCCCGTTGCTTGTGAGTTTCCTGAGTTTTTCCTTCAGACCTGCCGAGTATGCCACCCGACAGGGATATTGACTCTTGTATTGATCTGGTTCCGGGCACTCAGCCCATTTCTATCCCGCCGTATCGTATGGCTCCGCCTGAGTTGAAAGAGTTAAAGGAGCAGTTGCAAGACTTGCTTGAGAAGGGTTTCATTAGACCTAGTGTTTTTCCTTGGGGTGCGCCGGTTTTATTTGTTAAGAAGAAGGATGGGTCCATGAGAATGTGTATTGATTACCGACAATTGAACAAGGTTACAATCAAGAATAAGTATCCATTGCCGAGGATTGATTATTTGTTTGATCAGCTTCAGAGTACCAAAGTATTTTTGAAGATTGACTTGAGATCTGGCTACCATCAGTTGAGGATTAGGGCATCCGATGTCCCTAAGACAGCTTTCCGCACTTGGTACGGGTATTATGAGTGCCTGGTTAGGTCATTCAGGTTGACAAATGCCCCAGCAGCTTTTATGGATTTGATGAACCGAGTGTTCAGGCCTTATTTGGATTCGTTCGTGATAGTCTTAATTGATGATATATTGATATATTCCCGCAGCCAGGAGGAGCATGAGCAGCACCTTCGAGTGGTTCTTCAGACTTTGAGGGATAGTCAGTTATATGCAAAGTTCTCCTAGAGTGAGTTTTGGTTGTGTTCACATGCATTTCTGGGTCATGTTGTGTCAGCAGAGGGTATTTAGGTTCAGGGCCTTATACAGTTTATTGTGATGCTTCCCGTGTTGGGCTTGGAGCAGTGCTGATGCAGGATGGCAAAGTCATTGCCTCTGCTTCGAGGCAGTTGAAGATTCATGAGAAGAACTATCCGGTTCATGATTTGGAGTTGGCAGCCACGGTTCACGCATTGAAGATTTGGAGGCATTATCCGTATGATGTGGCATGTGAGGTATTCACGGATAATAATCTTCAGTATTTATTCAAGCAAAAGGAGTTGAATTTGAAGCAGATGAGGTGATTGGAGTTGTTGAAGGATTATGATATCACCATTTTATATCATTCGGGAAAGGCCAATGTGGTGGCCGATGCATTGAGTAGGAAGTTAGCCAGTATGGGCAGTCTTGCTTATATTTCGGTCGGTGAGAGGCCGTTTGCTTTGGATGTTCAGGCTTTGGCCAATCATTTCGTGAGACTGGATGTTTCCGAGCCCAGTCGTGTATTAGCTTGCATGGTCACTCGATCTTCATTATTGAAGTGTATCCGTGATTGGCAGTATGATGATCCCCATTTGTGTATCCTTAGAGACACGGTGCAGCACGGAGATTCCAGGCAGGTTACCATAGGTGATGATGGAGTTTTGAGATTGTAGGGTCGAGTTTGTGTGCCTAATATGGATGGGCTCCTAGAGTTGATTTTAGAGGGGGACCATGACACCCGGTACTCTATTCATTCAGGCGCCGCGAAGATGTATCAGGAATTACGGAAACATTATTGGTGACGGAGAATGTAGAAAGATATCGTAGCATATGTGGCTCGTTATTTGAATTGTCAGCAGGTTAAGTATGAGCATCAGAGGCCCGATGGATTGTTTTAGAGGATTGAGCTTCCCGAGTGGAAGTGGGAGCCGATCACTATGGACTTTGTTATTGGACTCCAGCAAACTTGGAGGAAATTCGACGCATTATGGGTCATTATTGATAGGCTGACCAAGTCAGCGCATTTCATTCCTGTGGCACTTTCCTATTCATCCGAGAGGTTAACTGAGATCTACATTCGGGAGATTGTTCACCTTAATGGTGTGCCTGTATCTATCATTTCGGACCGGGGTACACAGTTTACCTCGCGCTTCTAGAGAGTAGTTCAGCGAGAGTTGGGCACGCGAGTTGAGTTGAGCACTACATTTCATCCCCAGATGGACGGATAGTCCGAGCGGGCTATTCAGATTTTGGAGGATATGCTCCGAGCTTGTGTCATTGACTTTGGAGTTTTGTGGGATCCGTTTTTGCCTTTAGCGGAGTTTGCCTACAACAACAACTACCAGTCGAGTATCTAGATGGCTCCTTATGAGGCTTTATATGGTAGGCGGTGTTGATCTCCGGTTAGGTGGTTTGAGCCCGGGGAGGCTCAGTTGTTGGGTACAAATCTGGTTCAGGAAGCCTTGGACAAGGTCAGGATCATTTAGGATAGGCTTCGTACAGCTCAGTCTAGACAGAAGAGTTATGCAGACCGAAAGGTTTGAGATATGGCTTTTATGGTCAGTGAGCGGGTATTGCTCCGAGTGTCGCCTATGAAGGGGGTGATCAAATTTGGGAAGAAGGGCAAGCTTCGTCCTAGGTCATTGGTCCATTTGAGATTCTTGATCGAGTGGGAGAGGTGGCTTATAGACTTGCTTTGCCGCCGAGCTTATCAGTTGTGCATCCAGTGTTTCATATGTCCATGCTTCAGAGGTATCACGACGATCCATTCCACGTGTTAGATTTAAGCTCTGTCCAGTTGGACAAGGATTTATCTTATAAGGAGGAGCCGGTGGCTATTCTAGACCGACAGGTTCGTCAGTTGAGGTTGAAGAGTTTTCCTTCTGTCTATGTTCAATGGAGAGGTTAGCCTCCTGAGGAATCGACCTGGGAGTCCGAGTCTGATATGCGAAGCCGTTATCCCCATCTTTTCCCTTACTCAAGTACTTCCTTCTTTTGTCCGTTCGAGGACGAACATTTGTTTTAGAGGTGGAGAATGTGATGGCCCAAATAGTCATCACTTGTTTTAAATTAAATTCTATGAGTCTGAGGCCTTGAAAACCTCATTTATAGTCACCTCAATTTGCGTGCGAAGTCCGTGCACGTAGCTGGAAAGCTTAAATATGAAAATCTGTTAACAAAAATGGTAAAATTTGGCTATTAAATGAATTAATTTGACCCTGGTCAATGTTTTAGGAAAACGGATCCGGAACCGTGATTTGACGGTCTCGGAGAGTCCGTAGGAAAATATGGGACTTGGGCATATGTCCGGAATCGAATTCCGAGGTCCCAAGCCCGAGAAATAATTTTTTTTGTAAAATTGTTTTCTGAAATTGTTTAAGAAAATTTGAAATGAAAATTGATTAGAACGTGTTGGTATCGGGCCCGCATTTTGGTTCCCGCGCCCGGTACAAGTCTTATATATGGTTTAAGTCATTCCTATAAAATTTGGTTGAAAACGGACGTCGTTTGACGTGATTCAGACTTGAATTGCTAAATTTGATGTTTTCGGAAGTTCGAAAGAATTCATGGATTTTGAGGTTTAATTCGATGTTTATGATGTTATTTTAGCGATTTGATTGCACGAATAAGTCCGTAGGATATTTTTGAGGTTGTGTGTATATTTGTTTTGGAGCCCCGAGGGCTCGGGTGAGTTTTGGATAGGCCATGGGTGCATTTTGAACTTTGAAAAAAAATCTGGTATTTCTGATCTGCAGGCTTTGCATTTTCGAAGCAGGTCTCGCAAATGCGAGATGGAAAATGCGAGCCTGGCATCGCAAATGCGAGAAAGGGGATTTTGTAGCTTGATCGAAAATGCGACCAAGTGGTCCACAAATGCGAATAAGGGCCTGTCGCAAATGCAACATAATTGATCGCAAATGCGAAGCCCTGGATTCTTTAAACTGTTCGCAAATGCGAACATCACTTCGCAATTCCCACATCAGCAGGTCATTGTTCGCAATTGCAAACCCCTGTTCGCATTTCCTATAATTGAGACCTGCATTTTTCTATATTTAGCCGATTTTAAGTCATTTGTCACATCTTTTTTAAAAAACTTCCTTTGGGCGATTTTCCAAGAACAAGTCTTCTTCCAAATCAATTGTAAGTTAGTTTTTACTCATTTCTTTCAATCATTAATATCTTTTAACATGATTTCAACCTAAAATCAAAGATTTTCATGGGGGAAATTGGATGTTTTGGGTAGAACCTAGGTTTTTTCAAAATTGAGGATTTGGACCTCAATTTGAGGTCTGATTTCATAACAAATTATATATTTGAGTTCGTGGTGCAATGGGTAATCGGGTTTTGACCACGTGGGCTCGGGGGCCATTTTTTGACTTTTTAGGTAAAACTTTGGAAAACTCATTTTCATGCATTGGGGTTGATTCATTTAGCGTATATTGATGTAATTAAGTAAGTTGTGATTAGATACAAGCGAATTGGCGGTGGAATCGAGGGGTAAATCTATAATTGAGACATGAATTTTGTTCAAGGCATTGAGGTAAGTGTTTGATCTAACCTTGGCTTGAGGGATTAGGAGTTGAGTCCTATTTGATATGTGGTAATTATTGAGTACGACATATAGTCATGGTGACGAGTATGTATACGTTGGTGTCTAGCATGCCCGTGTGTCTTATATTGTGATTTTCATTACTTCGTTGTAACTTTCATGTCTTGGTGATGGATTCTATATGTTATGTAAAGAATTGGTAGGAATTGTGACCTATCAACATTTAAAGAGCGTTGGCTCAAATTTTGTAACGAATTGTGAAAGTGTAAGTGATAATTGAATCTCTAGAGCATTGGCTCGAGTTATGAAGTGAATTGTGAAGTAAAAAGTGAGAAAGAACATAAGATATTATGTGGATACCCTTGCCGGGCTATTGTTGATTTATTGGTTATCTCCCTTGCCGGGATGATGATATTACTGATGTTGCTCCCTTGTCGGGATTTATTTGTTGAATTGTTGCTCCCTTCCCGGGATCTTTATTATAATTTCATATATTCCCTTGACCTATTGTTTGTGATTGTTGTTTGGGTTAGGAAGAGAGTTAAAGCACGAAGGATGATGCCGTACATTGTTTGTTTTGTGAGGAAAGAGAGTAAAGCACAAAGGGTGATGCCGTGCTGCACGATGTACCATTCCATGCCTATTAAAGTGATCTCATGGTGAGGAAAGAGTGTAAAGCATGGAGGGTGATGCCGTGCCGCACGATGTACCATTTCGTGCCTATTATATTGATTCTTATGGTGAGGACAAGAGTAAAAGCACGAAGGGTGATGCCGTGCACTTGTCCTTTATTTCCCTGATTCTTGCTGATAATTGAGTTATGTTGTTCTTTACGTTTATTTTACTGATTTTCAGTTGTTACTTGACTTTATGGTGATGTCAATGATTCCCTTGCCCGAATTGCTTTGTAATTGTTGCCTGGGTGAGGAAGAGTGTAAAGCACGAAGGGTGATGCCGTATATTGTTTTGGTGAGGGAGTGTTAAAGCACGAAGGGTGATGCCGTGCACTTATTGCCGTTTGTTATGATTTCTCGTCGTTATCAGTTCAAGTGCATTAATTGTCTTATTCCACTATTACTGTGATTCTTTATGTTGGCATTTTCCTTTATCGTCTTACTAGTTATTATTGAATTTATGCTATAATTGCTACATGTTTATGTGACTTAATTGCTACTTGACATTTAGCATACTAAATATTAAATTGCCTATTTGCTCCTTAAAGTTCATAATTAATTGCTACTTGTCATTATTTATTTTCCTCAGTGAATCATAATTATTGTGTACTTTGTCGTCTTATGAATTCGTATTAATTATTGCGTTTGTTGGAGTAATTTCATTTGGAAGAACTGTTAATATATGAAATAAGAGCGGGTGGTACGCCTACCACAAGATATAATGAAATAGGAGCGGGTGATACGCCTACCACAAGATATGAGAAATGGGATCGGGTTGCACGTCTGCAACGAGTTGTGAATCGAGAGTGAAATCTACCTTTGTTTTCCTTATCCTTGTTAGAAGTTGAATTTTGCTTTCCTGATAATTCTCTTGAAATTCTGTTTTATCTGCTATTTCCCAAAGAATGTTTCCCCCTCCCATATTTATTTGTTTATTTCTACTTTACTCTCCGTTGTATAATATACAACTGCACAAGTTTATTTGGTGGTCTGATCCTAGTCTCGTCACTACTTCGCCGAGGTTAGGCTAGACACTTACCAGCACATGGGGTCGGTTGTGCTGATACTACACTCTGCACTCTTTTGTGCAGACCCCAGTGTTGTAGATTTTGGACCGCAGTGAGATTGCTGGATCTTATTCATCAAGAGACCCAAGGTAGCCCTGCAGGCGTTTGCAGGCCCTGGCGTCTCCTTCTATCTACTTTCCTTTTTCTTATATGTATTTCTAGAGACAGTGTTGTATTTAATTCTTTCGGGCCTTTATTTGTAGAATTCTTAGACCGTCTGTGAAACTGTGACACCAGTTCTGGGTAGTCGAGACTCAAACAGTTGTATTAGGTGTTTATGTTTAGATAATTGTTGTTCTTCTTCCGCTTATGTTAAATTCCACTGTTTAAATGTTATATCTTCGTAATTGTTAAAGAATATAAAATAGGTAAAAAGTTAAAATTTTCAAATGATTGTCTTGCCTAGCTCACATTAGTAGGCGCCATCACGACTCCCGAGGGTGGGAAATCCGGGTCGTGACAAGTTGGTATCTGAGCTCTGGGTTACATGGGTCTCATAGTTCACAAACATGATTAGTAGAGTCTGAGGGATCGGTACGGAGACGTCTGTATTTATTTCCCAGAGGCTACAGAGTTAGAAAAAACTTCACATGCATTCTTTCCCGTCGTGCGATTTTGTTCTCTCAATGCTAAATTGAAACCTCTACTCTTTTCCTTTCACGAATGAAGAGGTCATGTACTGCTTCTTCAGCCGGGCAACAACACAGACCGATGATAGATCAGCTACGTCGTCGGAGGTTTTGTGGAAGTTGGATAAGTTTCCCCATGCTCTTCACTATTACATTCAGCGGTGCATCTACTGAGGATACCAGGATTATAAAGACAGTTGTCATGAGGTTCTCCAAAACATGGGGATAGTTGAGACCAATGGGGTCAATTTTGCTATTTTTCACTTGTCTGGATCTGCCAAGACTTGGTGGAGAGATTATTGCTTGGCTAGACGAGCCGGATCACCAGTTTTGACTTGGGAGCAGTTCACGCAGCTATTTCTGGAGAAGTTTCTCCACATCACTCAGAGAGAGGTATTATAGGTGGAGGTCGAGGTATTAGAGGTGGAGGTAGAGATGCTAGAGGTAGAGGTAAAGATATTAGAGGTGGAGGTGGAGGTGCAGGTACTGTTCTGGTTTGTGGTAGAGAAGCTTCGGCTTTATTTTGCACCGTATCGGGTCGTGCCTAGTGATTCTATTGTGGTGGATCATGTCCATTGTTCATGTACAATGGTGATTTGAGGTTTTGAGACTCGTGTAGATTTGCTTCTTCTGGACATGGATGAATTCAGTGTTATATTGGGGATGGACTGGTTATCACCTTACCATGCTAATTTAGACTGTCATGCCAAGACTGTGACCTTAGCTTTATCGGGTATGACTCGTTTAGAGTGGAGAGGACTCCTGGTCATTCTACCCGCAATGTTATATCGTATGTGAAGGCTCGGCGTATGGTCGAGAAGGGGTGTTTGGCCTATTTAGCCTATGTTCGTGATTTTAGTGCTGAAGTTCCCTCTATTAATTCTGTGCCTGTTATTTGTGAGTTTCCTGATATTTTTCCTTCAGACCTGCCGGGTATGCCACCCGAAAGGGATATTAACTTCTGTATTGATCTGGTTCTGGGCACTAAGCCCATTACTATCCCAACGTATCGTATGGCGCCTCCTGAGTTGAAAGATTTAAAGGAGCTGTTGCAAGACTTGCTTGAGAAGGGTTTCATTAGACCAAGTGTTTTGCCTTGGGGTGCGCCGATGTTATTTAGAAGAAGGATTGGTCAATGAGAATGTGTATTGATTACCGACTATTGAACAAGGTTACAATCAAGAATAAGTATCCATTTCCGATGATTGATGATTTGTTTGATCAGCTTCAGAGTGCCAAGGTATTTTCGAAGATTGACTTGAGATCTGGCTACCATCAGTTGAGGATTAGGGCATCCGATGTCCCTAAGACAACTTTCCGCATTTGGTACGGGCATTATGAGTTCTTGGTTTGGTCATTCAGGTTGTCGTTATTTGTTTTCCTCAGTTAATCATAATTATTGTGTGGTTTGTTGTCTTATGAATTCGTATTAATTGTTGCGTTTGTTGGAATAATTTCATTTGGAATAACTGTTAATATATGAAATGGGAGCGGGTGGTACGCCTACGATAAGATATAATAAAATGGGAGTAGGTGGTACGCCTACCACAAGATATGAGAAATGGGGATCGGGTTGCACGCCTGCAACGAGTTGTGAACCGAGAGTGAAATCTGCCTTTGTTTTCCTTATCCTTGTTAGAAGTTGAATTTTTGTTTCCTGATAATTCTTTTGAGATTCTGTTTTATCTGCTATTTCTCGAAGCATGTTTCCCCTTCCCATCTTTATTTGTTTATTTCTACTTTACTCTCCGCTGTATAATATACAACTGCACAGGTTTATTTGGTGGTTTGGTCCTAGCCTCGTCACTATTGCCGAGGTTAGGATAGACACTTACCAGCACATGGGGTCGGTTGTGCTGATACTACACTTTTCACTCTTTTGTGTAGACCCCAGTGCTGTAGATTTCGGACCGCAGTGAGATTGCTGGATCTTATTCATCAGGCGACCCGAGGTAGCCCTGCAGGCGTTTGTAGGCCCTGGCGTCTCCTTCTATCTACTTTCCTATTTCTTATACGTATTTCCAGAGTCAGTGTTGTTTTTAATTCTTTCGGGCCTTTATTTGTAGAATTCTTAGACCGTCTGTGAAACTGTGACACCAGTTCTGGGTAGTGTGAGCACGTGATTTTTACCCTATATATGAGTTTATTCCAATAAAATTCAAACAAAAGATTTTTCTTTATTTTTTGCAATTTTTGTTGGTTTTGTGTTAATTGTTTGCTTGTTATTCGTGCATGTTAAGTCATAAAAATACAAAATACGTATTTAGGATTTTTATTTCATTCTTAGCAATTTATTTTAGAACAAAATTAAAGAAAATGACAAAAATGGTCTTTGCATTTATTTTTCGATTTTAAATAATTTCTTTGAATTTTAAAATAAAAGACAAAAATATAAAAGGAAAATAAATACAAAAATATAAAGAAAAGAAATACAAAAATACAAAATACAAAATGAAAAATACAGAAATACGAAATACAGAAAGTAGCAATACAAAAAAAATAATAATACAAATAATACAAGTGAAAATAATTGAGATATATATACAAAATTGAAAGCACAAAAGAGAGAATTTTTTTTTTGGCCAAACCACCCCCAAGCCCAACACAAAACCGGTCTACAGTCCAGCCTAATACATCATCAACCCGGTCCACCCCCTTTAAATCAAACGGCATCGTATCGTGGCTACAAAATCTGGACCCTTGAAATGCCTGATCCAATGGTTATGTTACTTAGACCCTGAATAATTTAAACGACGTCGTTTCTTGAGAATTAATCACGGCCATTGATCTCTGGTGATCTAACGGTTGAGGATGAGATTTCATTTAATCAAACGGTGTCGTTTCAAACCCCAAATAATCTCAACCGTTTATCCTTTTAATCCAACGGTCCTTGATCATTGTTATTATTTTAATATACCAAACGTTACACCTTCTATATCATTTCATCATCCTCATCATCCCTAACAAACCCTAGCCGCCCTAATATTCTCTCAATCTCGCCGGAACTCTCACCGGCGGGAGACGGCACCATCTCTGATGGCTTCACCATTAACACCCTAGAAAGCTCTGAACTTCCTCTTCTCACCCCCATAAATAGTTTCCCTCGAATAAGGCCTGAACTCCTCGAATATTAGTTTAAGTGTCGCCGGAACCCAACTCCGGTGAACGACCTTTCACCCAAACATCACCAAAATCCTACCAAACCTTCCTTTAACCTTTTTAAGCCCGATTCTGACAATCTTGGAACCTTTGAAACCAAACACCCCTGGAAAATCAAAAGAGACTGTTAACGCTCAGATTTCAAGAAAAAAAGGGTTCCTGAGTTTGAGAAGACGAACTTTTGAGGAGAATATAAAGAAAAGAAAAGTAAAAAGTTCCAAAGAAAAATCATAAAAGCTAAGTTTTCGTTTCCTTTGATTTGTATTTTTTTTCTTTTTTCTGAGTGTTCATTTTCTTTCCTTTCTCTTCTGATTCTTCTAGTTGTATATGCATGTCTGTCCTTTGTCTTTGTTTCTTGATTTTTTCGTTTAGATTGTCTTGATTCATATAATTGATATTAAAGGACAGTAAATAGATTTTTTTAAGACTGTTCTGTATCTTGATATTAATTTGGGATTTTGTTGGTTACTTTTGATTAATGATAGTTTTTATGGATTTTCAATACCATTTTGTAAGTCGATTTCTGTGACATATCAAAGATAGGGCTTAAAAAGATTCTAAGATTTTTTTTGTTTGTTGATTAGTTAATCTCTGCTTTAAATAAGATTCTAGATGCTGATATTACTAGGGTCTTAGTTTAAATTTGATGAATGTTGGTTAACCAGTAGTAATTGAACTTGTTTTTGGTTCGAATTGGTTTGATAAAGTTCTGATTGGTTGTTAACTGATTCTGATTAATTTTGACCCTAGGATTATGACTGATAATTAGGGTTGGTTATAGCTAATAGTTCATTAGATTATTATGTGGGGTTAAAAGGCAATACGGGTAAGAAGTAATAGAGATAGGAAAGCAGGGTTAATTTGGGGAATGTTATTTGGTTTATTGGTAATAATCCTAAGGAGATAGGGGCAGAGTTGGGAATACTAAATGGTCTAATTGTAAAATACCTAAGGGATTAAGGACATTTCAGACATAATAAAAGGGTAATGCTTTGAAAATCACTTAGAGGTGGGGGTAAACGGGTAAAAGCAATAAAATAGAACCTTCTAGATGGGGAAAAGGGGAAATTTTGTACAAATAAAGGGGTAAAACTGA
>MU681751.1:54542-76345 GCA_026770625.1 Nicotiana glauca | reverse complement strand
CTCTTTCTGCTACTTGTGCTGTTGTGGACTTTGTTTACTCTACTTTCTTCTGCACTTTTTGCTTCTCTACTGGTATGTCCCAGTTAATTTACATGTCCCAACAACAATATGTTTCATTACTGCCTACTTCTATTCATGTCTTCCTTGGTTAATGTTTGTTTCTAGCATACTGTAACATGTTTCCCTTCCCTTGTAATTCAATGTTTAATTTACAGGTGCATCCTGTTAGTTGTTTGTCATGTATTTGATACTTTATGAATCCCAAACTCTCATATCCCCTTTGTATGCTTTAAGTTATGGTTCAGAAACATGGCAATGCCTGAAATCATTGTCCATGGCTATGAACTGGACCCTTTGGGGTCCTAAGATTGTCAATTTACCATCCCCATTCCTTTATTGTGTGTATGCTGAGTAACAGCCTTGGCCTTCCAGTACTTCTGATTATTGTTCAGGCCATGGCTTGACCTCCAGTAGGTCTTTACTCCCTAAAAGCTTGATAATAGGTTTGGTCAGGGGTGTGCCAGTCTATATTGTGGCTAGGCATGACCACCAACCTGCCTGGGTAGTCCCCCTACCCTTTTCTATTGCACTTACACTCAACTCTTAGAATTTAAGTTCTGCCCCTCTTATGTGAGCCTTGCCTTGGGACCCTGAGCTCCCTTTGAACTTGGACACATACGGGCTGGCCTTTCCACACTGCACAACTCAATTTCTATGAATATCTTGGGTGTATGCCTTGCCTGGGATTCCTGAAATCCCTTGGATCTCTGAAACACTTTAGATGAGAGAAGGCTTGGAAATTTGGATCTCGGAAGTGGCTCAATCTCATATTATTAGGCATTAAGTCTGAATTAGGCTGCTCGGATGTAGTTGAGGTTTTCTAATGCATTTTTTTTAATTCCAGTTTATTTCTTTTAGGGCTANTTTCTTTTATTTTTGCAAACGCACCTAGAAATCATGCCTATAGGTTTTCAACTTTCTTATGCATATCCGCCTAGAAATCATGCCTATAGGTTTTCAACTTTCTTATGCATATTCGCCTAGAAATCATGCCTATAGGTTTTTAACTTTCATTTATGCCTATCCTCCTAGAAATCATGCCTATAGATTTTTAAACTTTAATTTCTGCAAAACTCACGCCTAGAAATCATGCCTATAGATTTTTAAACTTTAATTTCTGCAAAACTCACGCCTAGAAATCATGCTCATAGGTTTAATCTTTAATTCTTGCAAACACGCATAGATATCTTGCATATAGGTTAGTTCCAAATTGTTCCGCAATTTCATATAAAACATGGTCTACTAAACTGCTGCATTCTGCAAACGACATTAGGCAAACTATTTGTAGATAAATAATAATAATAACTGCATGTAGAAGCCATGCTCCTAGGATGTTGTTAATTTCTAAAGGGTGTCCAAGTCATTATTCATATAGAAAGCATGCCTATAGGAAGTTTCGAATCTAAATAGAGATAATACTAGCTGTTAAACTCATATTATCCCGTTAAAATCAGTAACCCCTGTTAGTTTGTGCATCTGTTTCTAAAATCAGTATATGTTACACCTAGTTCTAATTAACACTTAAGTCAATCAGATCAGTTTTCAAAAAACTGCATTCGAGTACGCCTAATGTAGACTTTTCGCTTAAAAATATGCGTTGAACCAGTCCGCTCGTCGCTTTATTTAAATAAGACCAAAATTAGTACGTGAAAGACATGCTAAACTATGTGTTTTTTGATGATTTATGGAGACATATTTGAGCCTTGCTTGCGTGTCTGTATCCCATTTTTGTCTGCAACTATTTGTTTTGGTTGACGCCTTAGCATTTTATCCTTTGAAACCTCTAAAAGCCCTAAGCCTTCTTTCCTTTAGGATTAGTAGTACATTTGCCTCCGGGACTAATAGGCTGGGGATGGGTAGTAGCCAATAAGTAAGCGATACCATTCCGCACTCTAATACCTTAAACGGGGTGGGAAGGGTAGACATGGAGATGATGATTACACGATAGCACTATGCGTACAACTAGGTACCGGTGTTGTGCGAATGATTCATGTAATGTATAAACCTAGGACCCCCTCCCTCTTTATTAGTTTAATAATCTTCAGATTGTTAAAGGCTATTTAAACTTTTGTTTTTTATACTTCTTTTTAAATTGTTTGCACCAATTGTTTGACCCCTTCCCTTTACGTGCGTATCTCTTTTTACAAAACTGTTTCCTTCCTGAATTTCAGCACTCCTTTTATGCTTCTTATTTGCAATACTTGCTTGTTTATTCATGTTTTCATTTAAAGTCACAATTGTAGCATGACCGGGAACCACACTAGTGGATCTTGAGGGGTTCCTAACACCTTCCCCTCGAGATAATTTTGAGCCCTTACCCAAACTCTGGTTTTCATCTTTAATTCTTCTAAAAAGTGTCCTAATGCACTATAATCATTAGGTGACGACTCTCCAAAAATCCAAAACCCATTTCCCAAATAGGAATAGAGTTGTCTTCCCAAATGTCGTAAACCCGATTCCGATTCCGCGAGGAAAAGGTGGGCATCGACAAATATCCTTGATTATATTGAAAGTATATATTGCACTCTTTTTCTCTTCGTCCAGTTTTTGTTCCAATTAAATTTTTTTGGCAAGGTTTTTAATAAGGCAGCAATGTAAAGCATACTTCGAAGAAGTATCGTCGACAACAACAAGAAATCCATGTTTGGATTCTCATACTTTGAATCCGAACAATGGGGGGGGTGGCTATTGTGTATCAGACTACTAAAAGTGTCAATGAAATCGAAGACTGCTAGAACCGAAAGTTGTATCTTGAACTTAATAAGTTTAAAAGTTCAGTTGTTTTAAAAAGAACCTAGAGTTAGGGCCACTAACTGAATAATCAGTCCCGTAGTAATAAGTAGTACAAGTTAGCCACATGTATTGATAACTTTATTTACTTAAGCGAATGTAACAATTTTTGCTCATTTAAATGTACTTTTGAAAATCAAACAAATTAATTAAAGTTCTTTTATTCTTATCTTATTTCTTATCTAAATGATATGATGTGGTATTTTTCATTTGAATATTACTTAAACTTCAAATGTTAGTACCAGAATGAACATGAGACATACTCTTCAAGAGCGACTTAAACTTCAAATGTTAGTGTCGAAATGAATACGAGACGTCCTCTTCAAGAGCATCGTAAATATAAGGGTCCTCTCTTATGAAACTTTCATAATTAAAGGAAAAAATTAAAACTATGAATGCTCGGTATTAAAGTTAATCAAATGTGAAATTCTCAAATTTTATCAATGGGAAAATAAAAAGATGTCTTTTGCACGAAATATACGTAAAAAATATCTTTTATTTCATAAATGTCGAACCCAATAGAGGTTCCATCATAATTAAAACAGGGAATAAATAAATAAATAAAATTAATTTGTTTTGTTAACAGAGTTTGGTTCACCACCTTCATCCTTCTCCTTCTCCTTCTCCTTCTCCTTTTCCTTCTCCTTCTTCTTCTTCTCCTCCTCCTTATCCTTCTCCTTCTCCTTCTCCTTATCCTTATCCTTCTGCTTCCTCTTCTGCTTCTTCTCCTCCTCCTCCTCCTCCTCCTCCTTCTTCTTCTTCAAGGACTCAGAGAAAGTGCTGAAGAGCTTCAGTAATGCAGTCGTCTATATTTGAAATACCATTTTTGGCATCCTCTAAAGTTTTTCTCCTCATATGATAAACTGCATGAGTTTTCTCAAGCAAGGAAAAATCCCTTTGATCCTGGAGTTTGGCTTGGAGATTTTTAATTTTAGACTACACCAATCATTGTCAACCCCAAGATAACATAAGCCTGACAGAGGTCAGTATTGGTCTTTTCATATTTTATATTTTGCTCCATTACCTTTTTGAGCCTTTCCTCCATTCTTGACCTCTTCTCCTCAGCTGCAACATCTTCCTAGGTTTTGGAACGCATGTTTGCTTCGAATTTGTTGATTCATTCCATGAAAGCGGATTCATGTTCGGTTGCCGAAGTCACAACATCTTGCAACTCAACCTACTTGTTCTTCAACTCAGTAAGCTCATCATGCAACTGAGTCGCCTCTTAGATATGGGCCATTTTTCTTGCTCAGTTTCCTCCAACGTGGCTTCAAGTTTGCCCATCCGAGCAAGCCTTTCCTCTTAAGTCGAGAGGCACTTAACAAGTTCTTCCTGTTTAGCAATAATTTGATCTCGTTCAGCAACAAGTGTCTCTTTTTCCAAGATCATCTTCTGTAAGCCCTTAGAGGCGAAGAGGTTGTCCTATAAAGTCAAAAGGTTAGAGTTGCCAAAGATATTTGTTAGAAAGTGAAACGGTCAAAGAGAAAAATAAAGTGGTAGCCGAGTAGCAAAATGCATGTTGTTATTGATTACACTCTCCGCGGAGAGACTTTCCATCTTTCTCTAGTCCTTATCTAAAGCCAATGGCTTCAAGTAGTTGGAAACTTCTATTGAATTGTAAAGCAAGTGTAACTCATTCGAAATCGATAAATTAACATTGTGTTTACTATTGGGGTTTTGGATGAGTGCCGTGAAGGCATTTTCTATGTTACCTTGTTCGGGTGAGTGAGGGAAAAACACATCTTCTTCTTATTTGATTAGGGCCGGTGGCGAGGCAGGAGCTGGTGAAGCAGCAGCTGGTGTTGGAATATAAGGTGGAGGAACCTTAAACATGGAACCGTTTTGACCTGAGGCAACAACTGGAGCCTAAAAGCAGGACTCGGCATTCTCAACCAACCCTAACTCTGCAAAGAGTCCTTCTATGTTCTCCGGTTCAACTGGGGGGAGTTCTTATTTTTCTTCTTCTTTGAAGAGAAATTGCTTCATCATCGTCCTAAGTTTCTTCTTCGTCAAGGACCACTGTGGTTGGTCCTACTAGGATTTATTTTACAACTGGATGATTCTCCGAACCTCAGCCAGGGAGGTATATATATTTTTTTATTTTCTCCCACTGGACTAAAGGCTCAGGGAATATTTTCCTTCACCGGAAGCAAGAGTGAGATCACGAGCCCTCTTTCGGTCAAAGGCTTCTTGAATCTGCTGCCGAGCACCCTTCAGGGTCATGTGAGACCTCAACGATAGGACAAACAGAAGGTCCCTTATGAAGAACTACATGTTGTGGAAAGAAGTCAAAACTTTTATGCTACATAAAGCTGAAGATTAAAGAAGAAACAAAGAAGTTTTACTCACCATGGTTCTTGGCCTTCCAGTTAAACCCATTTGAGATTTCCTTCCACTTACAGGAGTCCGATGTGAAAACATCTAAAAAAAGTTGCACCCATTAGGTTGGTTCTCAACCACTGAAGTAACCAAAAGGGTGGTTGAAATAAGAGAATGAAAAGTTAGTAAAAGGGAGAATTTCCTTCAACGCAGTAAAAGAGGGATATTCGAAAAACTTACGAGTATAGTTCCATGATTTAGGAATAGGAGATTTTGATGCCAATAAAATATTTTTAGGAGCGACGACAATGAACCTCTCCATCCACCCATAGTCATTGTCATCAACACTGGTGATGATGGCATGGCGACTGCATTTGATGAATTTGATCATACCTCCATGAAAAATCTTGGGGGGATAGGGGTTGGTCATATGAGCAAGAGTAAGGGTTTCACCGACTCGGGAGTACAGGAATCGAAGACAAGCCACCCTTCGCCATATTAACGGTCCTATATGATCTAAGTAAACACGGTAGTTCCGGCAAAATTTCAAGATGATTGGATCAATATCATTGCCCATCTTTAAAGTGAAAGGATAAGTGTAAACATACATGAACCCTAATTTACTAAAAGTTATCCTTTTCAATTCATTAGGAGCGGAAACTTCAATATTGTTACAATGGGACTATTAGCCAGGCGAATAGAAGAAGGTTTTGGCAACAACTCTTTTTTGTCATTTTTTGGGTTAGAATTCCTTTAAACATGGAGATTCGTCTCATAACTTTACTAAGAAGGGATGATCGTATTAGTAGAAGAACGATTGGCATCGGGTTTATTAGGTTTTCCCTTCGTAGATAGGCTACCACCGATATAAGCGCCCGTGTAACTGGAGGAAGTAATAATAGAAGACATAGTTAATGAAAGTATATATTTTAAAGCTTACTCTGAGAAAGGGGAAGTTATAGAAAAGCTTTAAGAAAACTCGAAGAATGAGGGGTGTGAAAGGGAGAAGTTTATAGGCGGCAAAATTCAAGGCCATCATTACCTAGGTAACTGGCAAAAATTTTTGTTGAATCATAGGGAACACGTGTTCAGAACATTAAATGCAAAGAGACGTGCATCCTTTAAAGTGTCAGAAATCGTTCAAAAACTTTTCCGTTAAGAAAAAATATCTAATCTACTTCCCATTCACTTCAAATTCAGTCACCATAAAGTAGATGGGCTATAGGTATAAGGTAAAATTAGCAGGTAAAAAATAGATGTTCGTCAAGTGAACATGTGGCAGTAAAGACACATAAGAGATGATTTAGTAAATAACTGACGCCGAGTCCAAGTATACGACCGGTGTTTTGTGAGCTCCGGTGACATCAAGACTAGGGAAGATTTTAATCGGTTGAAGAAGGCAACATCATAGGAGCAGCAAAAAATCTTAGTATTTATACTCAACCGTTATATAGTTATCAAGAAAGGACTTTCTTCACATTAAAAGGAGCTTGATTTGGTAATCTAGTCTCCCTTACTCTAGCTGTAAATAGAGGAATTTGTACACATTGTAGGAACACAAAATACTTGTGTGAAAAAGGCTAAACTTATTCTCTTACTCTTTAACATTACTTAGCCAAGTACATTGTTCTTGATATTTCTCTTTCTACCGGAATAACAAAATTCGAGGCCCAAACTCGTCTCCTCTTTGTTTTTTTACCTTATTCAATTTTGTTCTTTATCATTTTATTTTCTTAGATCAATTTAATTCACGTATTTATAAACCATATTACAAATTCAACTGTACATTTTTTTGGGTAAATAACAATGGTGTTCAAGCATCTCCAAGTTAAGGTCCCAATACAATATGTTAGAATTCAAGCTTCACTAAATTAAATTCTAACAGAATAATGTGGAAAATTTCAGATTGTGAGTGAATCCATTTGTTCAAATTTCAGTCTATTCTTCTAAATTTTTGAATTTTTACAGTAAAACCTCCATAATAAAATCCTAAAATTTGAAATTATAGAGTGTAAACTCCAGGATATTGTCCTAAACTTTGAACCCACCTACGATTTTGTTTATCCATTCTTGAGTCCCTTTTGTCACGTGAAAAGGATAAATTTTACCAATACTAATAGTCCCCCCACTTGTAAGGCACTTCGACGACGAATACTCGATAAGTATTAGTCTTTAGGTGGAAGTCAGTCTTACTTAGAATCCTTCTCTAGCAAGAAAAGATTTCAATAGGACTTTGTCATTAAGATTGACGTAACCCATGCTCAGTCCATATTTAATATATTAGGACACGTGGATGCCTCTCATCGACTCCTTCATCTCTTATAGTTCCTAAGTAATGATAATCGCTAATGATAGGAAACCTTTTTGATTTTAGCAGTTATGGGAGGAAAATTTTTTCTCCTATATATACCTAGTGATGGTCCTCCTCATTAACTTAATTCCTCTGCAAATCCTCTTCTTTGTTTCTCTTCTTAAGTCACTAACTGTCACCTTGACCCTTCATTTCTCATCTCCTCTTTTGTTAATCTCATGAATTCTCAAGATTTTGACCCTTCTTCAGTATCTGATCAACCTTTAATGCCTATAGCTAGAGGTGCTTCGTTATCCTTTCCATAAAACCCAATACTTTTATTCTTGCTATTTCTGCAAGAGCTTCATTTGCTGCCACTTCTGGGAAGAAAGCTTCCAAACCGCACAAAGATAGAAAGGGGAAGTAAAGCTCTGAGTCCTTGATCCCAGAGGTTCTTCCCAAAAGCTTGGATTATGAGGCGGTTTGAGGCATGGAACAAGGCGTCAGGATAATTTGGGAGTTCTCATGTTGACAACATATACTCCCTTGTTTGTGAAGAACATATTTCCATAATCCTTCATGACTGGCATTGGGGTGACCATGTCACCTTTCACGTTCCTTAGGAGAACGAAAGAATTTCTAGCCACATACTTTGTTTCTCTTTCATCTACACTTATTCATTCACCTTTGGGCTTGAACCTCTGATAGACCCCATGATTTTTGACTTGTGTTTCCATTTTAGCATGTGCTTGGGCCAATTTGTGCGGAACATATGGAGGCTTATTGCGTTCTTTCGTTTCCTAGTGAATGTGGCTGACGTCCTATTCTTTCGCATTTTTTTGCTTCCAAGCAGTTCATGGGAAATATTATTTTGATGGTTAGTTGGGATAACCGAACTCTCATTGACTCGAAGGATAACACGATAGGGATTGGTTAGACTGATTTATCGCAGTCCCCACTCACGAGTTGATTATGTCCAAGGACATGCCTATCTCGGAGAAGTGGACAAACGTAAGGATACTTCCTTCTGATCAAACTGTAGCCATATTGGTAACTACGTAGAGCATCCTGAATATCAAGGAGTGGGTTGAAAAAATCTTGGCGACCTCTCTGATAATGGGGAGATCTTGGAGGTTTATGTTAGAAGTTTAGGGTGGAAAGCAAAGGATCATGGCAAGTGTCTGAACCAGCTACTCCTTGACTGTCTGGCTCGTAGAATTTTGCTTCCTGACATGGTTTTGCTTATTTCCTCTGAGGAAGGCAGCTCCACAAGCGCTGATCAAGCTCCTAGTTTCTATTGACTCTGCCAGAGAAAGAATCAAGTAATTGTCTTTGTTGAAAAGAAGAGAAGACTCGCTAGTTTCTACTCTGGAGGGCCTTCCAAAGAAAAGAACAAGGTTGAATTATTTTACTAGACTTGACGGTGTCCAAGAATTTTCCCGAGCTACCCCTTGAACTGAGCATGGCCGAGTCCCCAATCCACATTGTGTTAGAGGATGAAGTTGGTGAGGACTAGGGTTTGGTTTCCCTAGGTTTGGAGCTAGTTAGAAGCAAAATCCCTCACATGGATTGGGAAAAAGGGTTGCCATGGACGAGCCTGTTGAAAGACCTATTCGCCAACACATACTACATCCTTCTGCTTCGCACCCTCTCCCCTTACCAGTTCTTCAACGAGTGCTGACATGCATCCTATTTGGATAAACATACTGATAGATGTTAATTTTCTGGACCCCTCCGGAGAGGGGACGATATGGCTGGAAGGATTGATAGTATCCTTGGAGAGTTAGGAGTTATCTACCCAATCAGAAACCATAATGGCATATGATGTTATTTATTTCACCCTTTGGGTAATGTCTTCAATCTTTTGTCTTTTTTCCCTCTTTGTTTAACTTGTATTTAAGGTTATATTACTTTTGTGCAAGAAAATTTGATCTCGATCTGGATCAAAAAATGTTCTCATTTTACAAAGAACCATAAAAGAATTGAAGTAGCATGCCAAGTTCTGGGAAACTTGATATTTTGACGCCTTTTAGAATAAAGAGTCTTGCCAACTATTAGCCTATTTGGCCAAGGATGAGTCAAAGGAGCTAAATAAGGAGCTCGAGATGATTTGAACCATGCACAACAGTTCAAGAAATTTGCGTGCATCGTACCTTGAGCAAACTCTTGGTTTGTGGAAGGATTCTAGTACTGCCCAATAGGATGAAGTGACGAAGCTACAAAGAGAAAAAGATAACATTGCCCGAGAGCTTGAGAGTCTGAAGCTACAATTGGAACTGGCACAAAATGTCATTTTCCTTGAGTCCAAGTTCTCTACATTATAGGGCGGTTTGCAGGGATCCCTGACCTAGGGGAAGAAATAGTGAAAACAAGGTGAGCCATGGAGGAGCTAAACTTATTCTTAACGCGGTCTGCCTTGAAGGAGGACTCTCGGGGAATGAAATTCTTGTCGACCCCTCGGAGGAAGGCAACGATGAAGAACCTCCCAGCTTGTGCCCTGGCCCTTCGACCGCTTAGAGTAGTCCATCAACTTCCTAGACTTTTCTATCAGGCCTTCATCTCATATCTGCAGTCGCCGAGTGGGAACCATTGAGAGTTCAATTTTGGTATCTTGGGTTTTAAGTACACTCATTATTTTTTTTAGCATTGTCCGTTTTCTTCTTTTCTTCTCTTATGTCTGTTTTGTTTGAGGTCATTCCTCATTTTGTAATGAACCTCGTTAAGTATATGAAAAGCATTTTGCCATTCATCGTTTTATTACTTTTACAAAAAATTGTAAATTTGAACTGTATCAGATATACCTGTTCGAATCTTGAAGGGACTTATTGTAGTCCCCAAGAGATTATCCAAGAAGAAAAAGTTGGTATTCGGATAGTGTCAACTCCTTAATGCCATAGAGTCATCTACTGCACGCCCGAACAACATGTGTCCAGACTAGATTCCTTTTGAATCACATTCAATACTTCTTGGAAAGGATGAACTAAAAAGATGCACCAATCTTGTCAAGCGTCCTTTCAAGTACCTAGCGTTTGACATAGCCTCCACTTAATGCTTTGGACACGTGGTCAAATTTGGTTCCAAGTGGCTCTAAAGGTTATACCATTTGGACAAATATAAAAAGAGGAGGGAGGTCCCATTTCATATCCACTTATCTCTTTCGAGCTTTCAAGTTTTAATTTCTCCGAGTTCTTGTCATCTTCCTTGCTTTTCTTTAAAAGTTCTTGTTTATAAAAGAAATCAAACTCTATCTTTGTCCGATGCATTCTGAGGTTCTATGTCTCCGCTATCTAGTTGAAAAAGCTGGCGTTAGCCTCAGTTTTCAGCATCTCCTTCACCGTTACCCCCCCCAAAATTTATCGACAGGGTGTAATTAACATGTCGCAGCGGGACTTGAAGGTTCTGATATCCGATTATGGGTACGACTTTTACTGCCGATGTTTTGAAAGGTACTTGGTAGTTCGGACTAAGTTTCTTTACACAAACGATGATATTTGATTCCTAAAAAAGTGGAATCTTAATCATATTCAAGTCATCATGATTCAGTAATATACCTTGATTATTATATTATCAATGTTTTATAGCCATCGATGTGCCATGCAAAAGAGTGCCTAACATTAAAGGATGTACATTTGAGATCCTACAAGTTTCAACCAACTGCTCGAGGATTTAAAAATCCATTACTAGTAAGCTCTATAGTATTCGAGCGTTGTACCACAATAATCATGAATTTAATACTTTCCTTGTGGAATCTTTATTTTATCCCTTTTTCTTTCCACTGATGTGAACAAAATACTCGCAATGGTGGGACTCGATAAGAGAGTCACTTTTCAGTTACATGCCCCAGCTAGCCTCCCATCTGTGGTCAGTGCCTCAAAGTTAATTTGGGAACTTCTTCCCTAAGTACCTCGGTGGGATGGTTTCGACACTTCTACAAAACCTACCTTCATGTTGTCACCTGAAAGAGGCAAGTCTTTCAAAGGAGAGTATGCCCTAGGGATGAAGTGGAGGTTCGCCAGGGCAGTTCTCAACTTGCTCAGAAGGATGTCATTGATAGGACTATTTGATCCGATCCCATCATGGTCGATTCTGATGAGAAGGCCTCTCGTCCCGTGGTCTTAAGGCTCGGTGAGGCAGTGGTGTTGTCCCAGAAGAGGGATTTATTGTTTGGTAGCCTAATCATCTCGAATTAGGGATGACTACTACATTTTCCTAAAGTTCAAAAGATCTATAAACCCCTACCAACCCACCTGCAGGTGTGAGGTTCCCTTCGAGGAATGGTTTTGAGGCTTGGGTAGTCGGTGGTTCCACGTGCCCTCCAAGTGGCAATTAGAAAGTTGTTAATTTTTCTTTATCTTATGGATGAGGGAGGATCTTCACAAACCCTAGGCTCGTGGCTGCACAACTTGCAAAGTTACTGAACTAGAAGGAGTGAGCTCAGATAGAGTTTACGCGTACGGAGGCACCAGTGACTCAGATATCTCATGAGACTGCTAAGTTTAGCTATACCGACCCTCTTTTTTGTACTTGTCATGTTATATATATCTTATTTACTTTAGTATTTTGAAACAACTCAGTGCTCTATCCTCGAGGGCCCTGAAAAAGGTTTGAGTCGATATGGCCATAGAAAGGGAGGTGGTGAGATATGATAAGATGTTGAAGATTAAAAACGAAAAGCTACAAAAAATGATCGAGGAGCACACAACTTAGAAGGAGGCCCTCCGAGCACGAACGAAAGTATTAGAGAGAAGTGCCGATCAGATGAAAAAATTCTTAGCCAGCGAGGCTATCCTTTGAGCTGAGCAGATCATGGCTTTCGAATGAGTTCTAACCTTAGAAGGAGATCTAGCCTTGAAGACGAGAATAGAGGAACGCCTGAGAGAGTATTGCTCTCAGTTAGAGTCCAAGATTCACGGGATAGGATCTGAATAAGAGGCAGCTAAGTTGAGCGCTTTAGCCAATAACCAAGATCGGAAGTCTCCTCAAGAGGCCTTCATAGACTTACAAGAGCTGATGGTTTTTGATCTAGACTAGGCAGCTATGGAGACTCTTCTCATCACCCTTCACGAGGCACATATTGGCGAGCTAGACATTCCCAATGTGATTTCTCAACTTGAGGCTGAGGTTGAAGAAAGGGAGTTTCCGTGATTACTTGGTCTTCCTTATCTTGACAGAAAAGGGCTAAGTATGGAATTAACTTTGCCCCTTCAGCGACAACCAATGTTGACTCAAACGCCCCTTCTACTTCCGCTTTCCAAGCTCCAGGCCATAGTTTAGGTCCCCGTAGTTATCCTTAAAATTTCTCTTGTACTTCCCAATCTCCTCCATCTTTTTTATAAATATGTAAATACAACTCCATGAATTTTGCTTTGCACTTTTCATCTTCTTTATTTTTTGAAGTTCGAATGTATTTATGTACTTTCGCAACTTAGCTTCAAATTACACAAAAAATAGATGTTGATTTTCTAATTCGATGGTAATGGAGGTGAAGTACTATATCCATTGAGGCACGTAAATGATGGCTTGAGTTTACATTCATGCCTTTTGTCTTTTTCTAAAGATCACTGCAAGTTTTCTTTTCATTTGTGCCCCTTCTTTGAGGCATTTTTTTTCTAAAAACCTATGCAGGTTTTCATCAAGAAATCCGGGTCTTTTGAAATATTTCTTCTGATAGTGAATCTTCTACATGCCCTCGAGATCTTCCAATCACAGGTCTTTTGATATTTTGAGATGTTTTCACTCTAGCTTTCACTTCTCGAGTGTTCATGTATAAACTCGATGCTGGTGTCACTCACCGCAGTGTTTGAGCTTGAAGAAAAAAGTCTCGTACACTGGTGTAATAGGATACATGGCTTTTGTAGCTCTTCTTATTGGTACTACACTCTACAAAGATAACAAAGGGGTTAGGGGAAGGATTTCTAGATGAAGACTGTGCAGGAACCTTTTTTTATATGACATTTTGGCCATGACTATAAAATATGGCGGTTCATTCATATTTGCCAAGGGTGTATATAGTAATTATCAGAATCGGGCTGGCTTATTGCTTATCATCTAAAAATATTAGTTCTAATAAGAAAAAATAAAAACTTGCAAGGAGGGAAAGAAATAGAACCGCACGTGCTTTAGAAGTATAAGCATTTAAGGTGTGCTACGTTCCAGTTTGCCCTCATGGGCTTCCCGTCCGTTTCTTCGAGCTTGTAGAACCTCTTCCTATTTATTTTAAAGATGTGGTAGGTTCCTTCCCAATTGGGCTCGAGTTTTCCAATATTCGGTTCTTGAGACGTCAAAAATACGCTCCACAACATATAGTCCCCTACATTGAAATGCCGAAGATTCACCTTTTTATTGTACTATTTATCGATCCTTTGTCTTTGTGCCAATTTTATCAAGGATAGCTGTATATGTCCTTCCATTAAGTTCAAGGCATTATTTAAAGCTCTGTTGTTTGACTCTCCAATAGCATGGGTGAAATTTAAGTTGGGTTCTATTACCTTAATTAGGATGAGTGCTTCTGACCCATACACTAGGGAGAAAGTGGTCTCTCCCTTATTCGATTTTGGTGTCGTTCGGTAGGCCCATAAAACTCTAAGCAGCTCTTCCGCCAATCTCCTATTAGCAGCTTTAAATGTATTCTTTAAATTATAATGTATGACCTTATTCAAGGACACAACTTGTCCATTTTCTTTCTGATGATACGAGGTAAAAGTAATTCTTTTAATCTGCCACTCTTTGAAGAATTTAGTCACTCTGGCTTCGAAAAATTGTGGGATATTGTTACACACGATTCCCTTTGGTGCTCCAAATATGCAGATGATGTGCCTTCACACGAAGTCTATAACTTTATTTTCCCTAATTTGTGAGTATGAGCTTGCTTCCACCCATTCTTTGAAATAATCAGTTAACACAATGAAGAACTTTACCTAATCGGAAACCTGTAGTAAAAGGCCCACAATGTTTATCTCCTATTTTATAAAAGGCCATGAAGTAATAACAGAGTAAAGCAGTTTGGTTGGCTGGTGTAATCGATGGGAAAATCGTTGGCATTTTCTGAATCTCTTGACGAAGTTAGCAACATCATTTTCCATTCCAGGCCAATAGTAAGTGGCATTCATATATGTGATCCATCCCAGAGCGGTTACTGCAATACCCCTCATGAAATTCCCGCATTATGTAGTCCATGTTAGCGGGTCCCAGGCACTTAGCCAGTGGATCTCCAAAAATTCTTTGATACAAGTTTTCATTAATGAGGAATATCGCTCTGCTCGAATCTGAAGTTGCAGGGCCAATGTTTTATCTTTGGGTGCGTATGTGTTCTGCAGATAGTTAATGAACTCTTTAAGCCAACATCAAACTAAGTTCGTGGTTTTTACATCATCTTGGCTTTGGTCGATGGAGGAACAAAGCAAGATGTACGACCTAGTTGGTACTGAACTCAGTAATGTCGACAACAGATCTGAGATTGGCTAAAGTATCTGCTTCAGCATTCTCCTCTAGGGATATTTGCGTCACTTTCTATTCCTTGAAGTAGATTAAGATTCCCATAAACTTGGCTAGGTATAGTTTCATGTGGATCTCTCTTGCTATATAAGTCCCCTGAACTTAGCTCACCACTAACTTGGCTTCGAGAAGTATACACGTGTTGAAGTTAGTGACAAAGTATACGAGGACTTATGACTTGATGGCACAACGGGGTTGATATGAAATGTCAAAAGCACTCATTTCAATAGCCCACTTGGCAAGCCGCCCTAAGAGCTGTGGTTTGTGCAAAATATTCCGGAAAAGAATAGTAGTGACTACAGAAGTAAGATGACATTGAAAGTAAGGTCTTAGTTTTCGTGCGGTTACTATGAGTGCTAATGATAACTTCTCCTAGTGTGGGTACCTGGTTTAATTATCTAAAAGTGTATTACTTACATAATAAATTGGGGATTGTATACCTTTGTCTTCCCGGAATAATACAACAATGACATAGGATACCACCAAATAGATCACCAATCATTCCTCTTCCCGTGGTTTAGCTAGAAATGGCGGGTTAGTCAAGTAGTTCTTCAATTCCTTCAATTCTTGCTACTTCTAGTGGCCATTCAAAGTTTCTTTGCGTTTTAATCACCCTAGAGCTGCTATTTGGCCGATTAACTGGTGCACCTCCTTCTTGTCGATCAGTATATGAGGTATGTCTTAGATAACCTTAATTTACGTTGGGTTAACTCTAATTCCCCTATTAGACACCAATAAGCTAAGAAACTTGCCTGAGGCTACTCCGAAGGTGCATTTTTTTTGGATTTAGCTTCATGTTCTGAGTGTAGCAGATGTATCCCTATGCAAGTGATATGTTACTTGAAAGTACTTAACAAGAATATCGTTGATGTAAACTTCCATAGTCTTTCCAATATGGTCTTTGAACATTTCATTGACCAACCTCTAATAGGTAACCCCTGAATTCTTTAAATCTAATAGGATATCATTATAATAGTAGGTTCCTTTTCTATTAAGAAGAAAATTTTCTCTTGATGTTCTCGGTCAATGCAAATCTGATTATATCCAGAGTAAGCATAAAAAGTTCAGAGCAAGCATAAAAACTTAATAGTTTGTGACCAACTGTTGCATCTACGAGCTGATCAATATGTGGCAGTGAAAAGAATCCATTGGACACACCTTGTTCAGGTTCAAATAATCGATACACATCCTTTATTTTCAATTTTTCATAACGTCCGCAACATTTGCAAGCCATTCTAGGAATTTGACCTCCTTATCAAACTGATCTTCAACATCTTAGCTACCTTATCACTAATGACTTGGTATCGAAAAGACCCTGTTTTTGCTTCTTCTATTTTACTGTTCAATATCTAGGATCCATATTAAACTTGTGATTCATCACTTCTAGAGGAATTCTCATCATATCCATGTGTGATCACGCAAAACAATCAGCATTGTTACGAAAGAACTCAATCAACTCGCGCTTTTGATCAGGTGTTATCCTAGACCCAATGTAAACCTTCTTTTCTGAAAAATGTACAAAGAGAATTACTTCTTCTTATTCTTCGATGGTTGATTTTATAGCATTATTTTCTTTTGGTTCAAAGATTTTGTCCATATATGCATCGATATCATATTAGAAATTTCCTGCCTTGAAATCTTCTAGCGTGCTCTCTATACCACGTGGCTCATCTTGCTTTAGTTTCTATTTAGGCGGCTCCTCTTTGGGGTCCTCCTTTTCGCATAATCTCTCCTTCAGCCTCCTCTAAGCTTTCGAACTCTTCAGGTTCAAGTTCCTGGTGAAAGCCATGGCCGCCCAATTATGTTCCACTTCTAGTAGTATCATCATTTCCCTCTGAAATTGATTGATGAAGTTTCAAAGCGATTATGTCTTCTTTCTCTTCCGTATGATATTGAAAATATCTTCCACCTGTTTTTTCATATTTTCTCTCCAGAATGGGCTTTGATGAAAGCATTTGCAAGCTCAACAAAAGAACTAATAGAATGCTTGACTGACTGAGAATACCAAGTTAGGCCTCCTTTTATCAGTGTTTCTCCAAACTTTTTAACTAGAACCGATCCGGTCTCTTCTTTTATGAGGTTGTTCCCTTTGATTCTAGTCCTATATGTCGTGATGTAGTCACGAGGATCCCAGGTGCCAGTATACTTTAGAATTTTGGGAATCTTAAAATTCTTCGAGATTGGCATCGGGGCCGCGCTACGCTTCCATGGATGTAGAGAATAATTATTCACATTCATCCCTTTCATGATCGATAGAACTCCCAGAATTTGTTCAATTCTCTCGTTTTGCTCCTTGAGTAGCTTATGTAGGGTTAGAATTGTATTTTGCCATTTAACATGCAAGGTGATATCTTAGCATTTGGCTTTAGCATTCCTAGAAGTTTTTCAACCACCGTGTGTGCTCTTTTATAGACGGGGGTCCCGACAACGGCATCAATTCTCGGAGGAGGGTCGTCATTATCACTATTGCTCCACTCTTCTAGACTTTTAGGGCTTCGTTGGTTTGGGCATTCAACATTTGCTCCCCTGATATGAAATTGTCCACCTTTTTCTTATGCCCTCGGTGTATTGGTAAATTTCTGACCATACGATGGTCACGAAACCGGCTCCATCCCAATCGACCATAACCACTGATCAATACGCTCGACTCCAAGTAATTGCAACTGATTCGGAAACAAGCAACAGGGCTACGGCCCTTCCATGCCATGGAGGCGTCTCCTCAACTTGGCCACGACGATTCGTTGCCAGCTCATGCAGCTCACAGCTATAAATACTAAGAAAGAGGAGCTTAGAAACTCTCTGCTGGGGGGAACACTGTTCATAATAGAAAAAGACATAGTGGTATTTCATGTAAACGCTCTGGGAGCAAGATTGCTGTAAGGATCTAAACCTCTTCAAGGAGAGGCAGACCGAGTTGTTATGATCAATAAAGTACTAAATCTATGATCCTTTAATCTTTGATACTCATATTTTAGCTCCATTCTTTGGTCCAATGATTTATTATGGTTTGCTACGATTTGCACTCGATTCATTTTGATTGTTTTCACTTATAAAGTATTTAGCATCTTTTAAGTCAAATAATTTGGTGCCGTCTATAGGGATTTCCTAGCAAGATCGCATAGTTCCTCCCTGGACCAAAATGAAAGAAGCGCCCAAAAAATAAGACAATCCAACTCAAATGAGTCAAAAGCGACACATCGATCGAAGAGAACTCGAAGGTCTCAACGAAAGCCAAAATCCTCTGTTCTATTAATCTCGAACAGTGCAACCAAGAAGAAGAGCCCTTAAAACAAGAGGAGGCCAATGCAAAGCATCTCCCTCACCACTGATATGGTGTCCAGCCGGAAGGCGTCACAGAGATGTCGTAAACCAGGGATCGATTCAAGCGAGCTCGGTCCCGATCGGGGAATAAGGCTAAGGGCCTTCGCCATCAGATTTATTAGGTTCGACCTTAGTCGAACTGGGAATAAGGCTAAGGGCCTTCGCTATTAGATTTATTAGGTTCGACCTCAGTCGAACTGGGACTCAGGCTAAGAGCCTTCACCATCAGATTTATTAGGTTCGACCTCAGTCGAACTGGGAATAAGGCTAAGGGCCTTCGCCATCAAATTTAATAGGTTAGACCTTCGTCGAACTGGGAATAAGGCTAAGGGCCTTCACCATCAGATTTATTTGGTTTGACCTCAGTCGAACTGGGAATAATGCTAAGGGCCTTCACCATCAGATTTATTAGATTCGACCTCAGTCGAACCGGGACTCAGGCTAAGTGCCTTCGCCATCAAATTTATCAGGTTCGACCTCAGTCGAACTAGGAGGCTGAGTGCCTTCGCCATCAAATTTTTTAGGTTCGATCTCAGTCGAACTGGGACTCAGGCTAAGCGCCTTCGCCCTCAAAGTTTATTAGGTTCGACCTCAGTCGAACCGGGACTCAGGCTAAGTGCCTTCGCCATCAAATTTATTAGGTTCGATCTCAGTCCAACTAGGACTCAGGCTAAGTGCCTTCGCCCTCAAAACTTATTAGGTTCGACCTCAGTCAAATTGGGACTCAGGCTAAGGGCCTTCGCCATCAGATTTATTAGGTTCGACCTTAGTCGAACTGGGAATAAGGCTAAAGGCCTTCGCCATAGATTTAATAGGTTCGACCTCCGTCGAACTGGGAATAAGGCTAAAGGCCTTCGCCATCAGATTTATTAGGTTCGACCTCAATCGAACTGGGAATAAGGCTAAGGGCCTTCGCTATCAGATTTAATAGGTTCGACCTCCGTCGAACTGGGAACAAGGCTAAGGGCCATCGCCATTAGATTTATTAGGTTCGACCTCAGTCGAACTGGGAATAAGGCTAAGGGCTTTCGCCATCAGATTTATTAGGTTCGACCTCAGTCAAAATGGGACTCAGGATAAGTGCCTTCGCCATCAAATTTATCATGTTCGACCACAGTCGAACTAGGAATCAAGCTGAGTGCCTTCGCTATCAAATTTATTAGGTTCGATCTCTGTCGAAGTGGGACTCAGGCTAAGCGCCTTCGCCCTCAAAATTTATTAGGTTCGACCTCAGTCGAACCGGGACTCAGGCTAAGTGCCTTCGCCCTCAAAATTTATTAGGTTCGACCTCAGTCAAACCGGCCTCAGTCGAACCGGGACTCAGTCTAAGTGCCTTCACCATCAAAATTTATCTGGTTCGACCCCAGTCGAACTAGGAATCAGTCTAAGTGCCTTCGCTATCAAATTTATTAGGTTCGACCTCAGTCAAACTGGGACTCAAGCTAAGTGCCTTCGCCATCAAATTTATTAGATTCGACCTTAGTCGAACCGGGACTCAGGCTAAGTGCCTTTGCCCTCAAAATTTATTAGGTTTGACCTCAGTCGAACCGGGACTTAGGCTAAGTGCCTTCGCCATCAAATTTATTAGGTTCGATTTTAGTCGAACTGGGACTCAGGGTAAGTGCCTTCGCCCTCAAAATTTATTGGGTTCGACCTCAGTCGAACTGGGACTCAGGCTAAGTGCCTTCGCCATCTAATTTATTAGGTTCGATCTCAGTCGAACTGGGACTCAGGATAAATGCCTTCGCCCCTAAAATTTATTAGATGCGACCTCAGCCGGACTGGGGCTAGGGCAAAGAGAAGCTAAGTGCCGTCACTACAAGACGACCGCCCCTCCCCATTCGTATCGAGTCAAAGAGCAAAAATCATTATTAGTCCAAAACTGATACGTCGACCTCGGTTGAGTTCAAGGGTGAGTCGTTTCTTCAAACATGTTCAAAAAGAAAAGGGAGGAATGGAAGACACAAAGTAAAGCACGAGACAAACGATGGAAAAGAGAGTACATTTATCTAGAAAATTAAGAGCGCGGGTCCTCCCCGCTTACACCCGGCCCCGACCGGTCAACACAAGAAAGAAAAATAAAGAAAAGAACAAGAAACAATCGAGCGCCAACCGACGAACGGAATAGAAGGAAAAAATAATAACAAATCTTTTTTCTTATTCGGCTCCACCATCGCCGCCACTCGCGCCATCGTCAGCCTCGGATTTCGCCACATCATAACCACAGTCGGCACGAGCTTCACGAGCCTTCTGGTGTGCCACCTCGAAGGCGGCTTCGGTCACAATACCTTCCTCCCACAAGTTCTTATAAACGTCGCATTGAGCTTCGGCGTAGACCCAAAGTTCATGAGCCTGGTGGGAAACAGTAGTATGTGACAGACTAGCTTGGTTTTGCAGTCGCCAGTTCTCTTCCTCCAAGGCCGCAATCCGGTCCGACATAACTTGGGCCTCCTGCTCAAGAACACCAATCCGTTCCTCGAGCCCCACCTTTCTAAGGGCTGCTGTCTCCCTCTCCGACTCAAGCCGGGACTCGTGCACGCGGATCGACGCCTCCAACACCCCAGCCCTCGACGAGAAACCCTTCTCTAGGAATTTTAAGGCAGAAACCTCACCTTCCAGTGCCGCCAATTTCCCACTCCATTCTGCAGCCGCCTTCAATGCTTTGACCGAGTTCTGCTCCGCCTCCAATTCCATCTCCCTCAACTTATCCTACAGGTGCGCACACTTAGCTGTGATTCCCTTTCCCACCTCAAGCTCCTCATCCTTTCGACGGATCTGCTCTTCAAGAGCACTTTTACTGCCAAGTGCTGCAACAACTGATGGTCCCGCCGTGCCAACTCCTCGCCTAAAGCCCGATTGCAAGGATCGTTCCTCAAACGCTCGTGCAGCCCTCGACACCGATCATGATAACGGTGATATTTTCCCAGCATCTGCAGGAAGATCCTCGAGCAAACATTGGCTTTGCGTATGTTCTCCACCTCCAACAAGTAAGTCTGCAAAACAAAGAGAAGGTAAAGCTGAGGCAAAAGCTAAGAAAGAAAAAAAAAGATAGAAAGAGCTAGGAATGTACTACGTACCCTCAGGCCCATCACGACCACTTCATCCATCATTTCAATATCCGAAACGCTCCTCAAAGACGCGTTCTCGACCTCCGAACACAACACCTCAAACTGCGACACCAAGCTATTTCCTTTAGTTAGTAAGTTCAAATCTGAGGGAACCTCAATAAAATGGGCCGGGCCCCCTACGCGCACTGTAGAATTGGTAATTCCCTCCTCAAACATACGGACGTCGTCGGGGTCCAAATCGGACTCAGACTTATACTCGTCCTCCACCACATCCTTCCCCCTCTCCGCCATTGATGGCGTAGAGCAACCCGCCATGGCCAACAATGGTACATCAGAGATCTCAACGGCGGCTTGTAAGGATCGACCATCCGCCTCGACAATAGGAACTTCTGGCGAGGTCGTCAAGGCAACAACATTCCATTGGCTAGAGCTAACTGGGGCAACTCCATCCAACTTCCCCC
>MU681751.1:4696-42034 GCA_026770625.1 Nicotiana glauca | reverse complement strand
TCACAATGATTAACCATGTAAGTATTGTTAGTAGTAACCTTCTATGTCTCTTAGCATATAACCTCATAAAGTACTGTACTCAGTGCATTAATGGATTCCTGAAGAACTCCAGCCTGATCTTGAAATCTGTTGTTCCTCGTTGTATTAGATCCATTAGGTATTATAAGTTCAGACAAGTCAAAGATAAAGCTTCATAGTGTGATCACATATATATTGGATAGGTAATTTTATGGTCTGTTTATGAAAGCACACCTTAGAGCAATTATTGAAGGTCATCAAGGGTTTAGTGTGAGCATTCGCCTAGAGATTTAGAGTTTGGAGGGCGAGCAGGATATTCTCCATATTTTCCCCTAAGAATGTTATGTGAGTTGATAATAAAGGTAACATAAGTGTATTACACATTAGGTTTCAATAGGGGTATGATTCCCTGCAACTGTTTCTCATGTACTTTGTGTTTCCATATGCTTATGTCTAAGAAGATTGTGGGAAAAAAAAGGGGGGTATGAATTGATTTGATTGAACTATATGATCATGGTAATATCCTATATGATGCACTACTAGCAAGAATCATGGTGGCTTGACTTCATATGGATTGTTGATTTAAATGAAATTATATTCTTGTTGATGAACACCTTTGTGATTGCATTAATGGCTGGTAAGGACTATTATGAACACATGATTGTTTGGTTAGTATGGAATGACATTCTTGATGGTATGATGCCATGTTATGGAATTGTGGGTTGTTGTTGTTATCATGAAATGCAATATCTGGTGGAATGTAAATTGTACAGTGGAAGTTATTAAAAGGTAAAGTCAATGGATAGTCGTCTCATGCAAGATGATTATATGTCATCCTTGTTATATATATTTGGGAGTTAATATTATTTCTGAGAATGTGTCATGACAATGCTTGTAAGTCGATAATGTCACTTGGAAAGCGGAAAGTGTCGTGGAAGAAAAATATATGATAATGTAGTGCTTGTAATACTGGGATTAGGATTTTGGATATATACTTTGTGGTGCTATGTATAGTTGTGGGTGTGTTGTTGAGACGAATTTGGTGATTCTCTGGCAGGTGGATAGGCCTAGTTACAAAGGAGACACGGCCGAAATTTCTGAAAAATTTAGGAGTTAGTGAAAAATTAGGGACTTGAGGTAGGTTGGAGAAGAGATGTGTGATGTTAAAGTGTTTGGGGAAGACTCTACTCCTCATTCGAGGACGAATGATCCTAAGGGGGGGGAGAATGTAAGGCCCCGAAAAATTTTGCTAAGTAATTTAGGATTTCGTATTGTCACGCAGGCTTATTATAATATTTTTATATACTATTAATATGGTGGACATCAATTGGACTTGGTAAATATGATTATAAGTCTTATGGTAAGTGATGTGAGGTCCAAATGGAAGCCTAGGTGTATGCCAAATGGAAATATTTTCGAAATAGGCCAAAATTCCAAATGGATTCGCATAAGGCTCCAATTTAAAGGAGCATAAATAATTATGTATAAAGTTTTATATGGTGAATAGCATATCAAATGAAAGTCCTTTGAGTCTAGTTTCTAACACTTCAAACCGTTCGTCATTTGAACATTCCTACACAAAGTTATGATCAAATTACCAAAGGCTGGAAAATGCGATCCCATGTCAGGTCAAATCTGCGATCCGCATTTTTACTCTACGGTCCGCATTTTCGTTCTGCGGTCCGCATTTTGACCGCAGATTGAACCAGTGTAGCTCATTTTTTGCCACCGATTTTGTGGTGCATTCTGCGGCCCGCATGTCCATTCTGCGGTGCATTCTGCTATAGCAGAATTGACATCAGAGGGTTATTTTTTATTTTCATAACCCGACCCCATTTTGATATATAACCTTTGGGGCTTTATTTGGGGTCATTTCCTACTGATTTTAGAGAGAGGTGAGAGTATTTTAGAGAGAGAAGGAAGAACCCAACATCTAAATCATCCAAATCTTGCATCAACCTTCAAGAATCGAAGAACCCAATCGCAAGTTCTTCATCTAAGAGGTAAGATTCTATGCCCTAGGTTTTAATTTCGAGTTTAGAGCATAAGATGGGTTATTGAGGTATGATTCTTAGGTATTTTAGTGTTTTGTATACATGCATGTACAAATTAGGTTGTGAGAAGATTGTTTAATATAAATAAGTAAAGATTGGATTAGGGAATAAAAGAAGTCTTGAAAAGGGGATTCAAAATCAAGATGCTCAACTAGTGTTTGATAAAATGCTCAAATGAGCTAGTTTCATGAATATCTTTCTAATTTGTGTTTAATTTTGTTATGTCTCATAGTAGATTGGAATTGCTAGAGTTTTTGGAGTGTTGTAGTAACTTAAGGAAAGCTCAATCGAGGTATGTATGGCTAACTTTGATCTTTGTGAAATCGCCTTGTTTAGTGTACAAATTGTTTGGTATGTGACAGCTATGTAGATTGTTGTGAAATTCTTGTGATTGGATTGTTGGGTGTTTGATTGGTTTTTATTATGTGTTATGTGGTATTAGTTGAGAAACGAAGGATAAAAAGGAAAATCATAAATGATGAAATTGGGAACAATGGTAGTAATGACATTTCTGGCTTCTTGTGGGAAATTAATGAACTGATTTAAATTGTTTACGAACTGTTGAATATAATGGAATTGGTACCGTTGGCTATGGAAACACTTGTGAAATTGTTGTGGCTGTTCATAAGAAGTGTTGTTGTTGATCTTTGTGAATTATTGATTGTTGTTGTGTTGTTTGTGAATTGTAACTGTACGGTGGGATCAGGTTGCGCGCCGCAACACGAAATAATAAGGTGTGGGTTGTGGTGATAAGGGTGGCCGNGAGAGTTTGTAACCTGTGGGGCACTGATTGTCCCTTTGTTTGGCTTGATTGTACCTTCTATGTGTGTTTTGTTGTTGTTTTAATTGTTGTTTTCTATTTGTGTATGGTTTGAGGTTACTTGAAACAAAGTTAGATGTTGAAAACTTGTTTGGCTTGATTGTTCCTTTGCTTGTGCATTTGATTGTTGTTTCTATTATTGTTACCTACTTGTGTATGGCTTGAGTTTACTTGGGACAAAGTTTTTTTTTCCATACATACCAGTACAATTCAAATGTACTAACGTCCCTTTTGCCGGGGGCGCTACATTCATGTTATGATTATAGGTGGACCTATAGCAGGTACTCCAGTCCACCGACCGTAGCTCCTCATCACTCCCCGTCAGCTGATTCGGCGAGCCCCTTTCCATTCGGGGCCCTATGTGGCTCACGCCACCTTCTATTTTGGGATCTTGTTTTGATGTTGTATAAAGGTATAGCCGGAGCCTTGTTGCCGACATTTCCATATTATTCTTCAATTGTATTTAGAGGCTCCGTAGACAGGTTGGGGGTAGTGTCGGGAATGGTAACTTAAAAGATAAATATTGATGTGTGGCAATGATGTATAAAGAATTGGAATACCTTTATCATGGTGAATGAAGTTGCTAATGGAAATTGTTATTATTATGTTTATAAAATTTGGTTAATGGAGTCCATATCCTATAAATGGCTATTTCACTTGGTTATTAGGTAATGATAATGAGGGGTAACACGTGGGATAGAAAAGGCACCCAGGTCCGCTTGACTAGGGATACCCGATCGGGCGTCGGTCATGTTCCTCGAATTTGGGGCGTGACATTCATTCTATAGGAGGCCCATAGTTTGCGGTATTCCATCCATCTGGGTTCCGCGAAGATGTATCAGGATTTGAGGCAGCACTATTGGTGGAGGTGGATGAAAAAAGATTAGTTGGCTTTGTAGCTCGGTGCCTCAATTGTCAGCAGGTAAAGTATGTGCACCTAAGACCGGTTGGATTACTTCAGCAGATAGAGATTCCGGAGTGGAAGTGGGAATGAATCACTACGAACTTCGTAGTTAGGCTCCTACGGACTTCGAGGAAGTTCGATGCCATTTGGGCGATTGTGGATCGGCTGACCAAGTCTGCGCATTTCATTCCTATGAGTACTACCTATTCTTTTTAGTAGTTGGCGGAGATTTATATCCGGGAGATTGTCCGTCTGCATGGTATTCCAGTTTACATCATTTTAGATAGAGGTACTCAGTTCACATCACGGTTCTGGAGGGCCTTACATCATGAGTTGGGTACTCTGGTGGACTTGAGCACAATATTTCACCCTTAAACGGACAGACAGTCTGAGCGCACTATTCAAATTCTTGAGGATATGCTTCGTGCGTGTGTGATTGAGTTTGGAGGGTCTTGGGATCAGTTCTTGCCATTGGCGGAGTTTGCCTACAACAACAGTTATCAATCCAGCATTTAGATGGCACCATATGAGACTTTATATGGTAGGCGATGTAGATCTCTAGTGGGTTGGTTCGAGCTGGGTGAGTCTAGATTATGTGGCACTGACTTGGTTCAAGATTCTTTGGAGAAGGTTAAGGTGATTCAGGATATATTTCGCACAGCCCAGTCTAAATAGAAGAGTTACACAGACCAGAAGGTTCTTGATGCTTCCTACATGGTTGGAGAGCTGGTCCTGCTTCAAGTTTTAGCTATGAAGAGCGTTATGAGATTTGGGAAGAGAGGGAAGTTGAGTCCTAGGTTTATTGTTCCTTTTGAGATATTACGGCGTATTGGGGAGGTTTCTTATGAGCTTGCCTTACCTTCGAGCTTGGAAAGAGTTCATCAACTTTTATGTTTCGATGCTCCGGAGGTATCACGGTGATCCATTGCACGTGTTGGATTTGAGTTCAGTCCAGTTGGACAAGGATCTATCTTATGTTAAGCAACCAGTGGCGATATTGGACAAGCAGGTTCGAAAGCTGAGGTCAAAGAACACTGCATCACTGAAGGTTCAGTGGCGCGGTCAGCCGGTCGAGGAGGCAACTTGGGAGACCGATCAGGATATGTGCAGTCGTTACCCTCATCTTTTTACTACTTTAGGTATGTCTTTATGCTCGTTGGAGGACAAACGAATGTTTAAGTGTAGGAGGATGTAACGACCCGGCCGATCGTTTTAAGAATTTATGCCCCGATCCCCTATTAACTGCATTCCCCATGTTTGTTTCTGCTATTGTGAGTTGCCGGGAAGATTTATTTGGAGTTTCGGAGAGTTTTGGGACACTTAGTCTCTAAATGAGAGTTTAAGTTTTAGAATTTGGACCGCAGTCGGAGCAGTGTGAAGATGGCCACATAATGGAATTCTGTTGGTTCCATTAGCTCCTTTGGGTGATTTCGGGTTTAGGAGCGTGTTCGGATTGTATTCTGGAGGTCCGTAGCTTATTTAAGCTTGAAATGCCGAAAGTTAAATTTTTGAAGTTTCTGGTTCGAAAGTGAGATTTTGATATCAGCGTTGGAATGGAATGCTGGAAGTTGGAGTAGCTCCATAGTGTTGAATCTGACGTGCTTGCAAAATTTCAGGTCATTCGGACAAGGTTTGATAGACTTTTTGATTGACTGCGTAATTTGAGAGTTTTTGGAGTTCTTAGGTTTGAATCTGATGTTAAATTGGTGTTTTGATGTTGTTTTGAGCGTTCATAAGGTTGGAATAAGTTTGAATGATGTTTTAGGATTTGTTGGCATGTTTGGTTGAGGTCCCAGGGGCCTCAAGTGAGTTTCAGGTACTTAACGGAAGTTGAATTGGAATTAGGAAAATTTGATGTTGGCTGAACCTTCCATAACTGCACCTGCGTTAATGGGACCGCAAGTGCGGCGCCACAGAAGCGGCTGAGAGACAGTAGATGCAGCCGGGTGAGGGAAAGCTAGAAGCCGCAGGTGCAGAAGTGTGCACACACCTGTGAGACTATATATGCGGTAAACTGGTCGCAGGTAAGGAAATGGGAATTTAGTGAATTGTCGCGGGTGCGGTCCATTGCCGCAGAAGCGGATATGCTGGGCAGAAATAAGATATTTCGAGGGTTTGGAATCAAAACTTAGAAAATTGATTTGGCGCTCGGGTGAGGGCGATTTATGGAGGATTTTGAAGAGAAAATTAGTGGGTAATGATTCCTAATCCCTTTCTAGTTGTATTCTTATATTATAATCTTAGTTTTGTCACTTAATTTAGGATTTGGGATGAAAAATGGAGGAAAAGTGGAGAAAAGTTCTTAGGCCTAATTTTGGGTTTTTGATCTAGATTTTGATGTCGGATTGGAATAATTTTGGTATGAATGAACGCGTGAGAGTATGCGGATTCTGAATTTGTAAATTTTACCCGATTTCGAGATGTGGGCCCGGGTGTATTTTGGTCATTTTTCCTAATTTTGCGTATTAGCATAGAATTAATCTGTTAAATTAGTTACTTGAAGTGTTATTTACATTGTGCAATCACTTTGAATAGATTTGGACCATTTGGAGACGGATACTCTTAGCAAGAATGTGGTATAGATGTATTGTTGTTATATAAATGCCATGTATGTGAGGTGCCAAGTGTGTACACGTGCTAATTGTTAGAAACTTGTTTTTCATTAAGTAAATTAACTGTGTTTCTTTCTTCTTGAACATTACTTGTATTTTAAGCCTACTACGTAGCTTAGGGAAGCATGCTTAAGTGTATTAATTGTCCTATCTGCTTAAACTGTTTATGTGAACTCTGTACAGCATGTTAAAATAGAAATCTCTTTTTCTTGGTACGGACTTGAATGAAATTGTGGAACATTTCCTTGATATTGTTGTGTTTTTATTTTGGGACTACGGATGAGTATTCCGGGAGATCACCTGCACATATATTGATTTTGACTGTAGTGCGAGATACCAAGAGATCCCCAGCACATATATTGAGGATACCAAGAGATACTCGGGTTACCAAGAGATCCCCAACACATATACTGAGGATACCAAGAGATCCTCGGGATACCAAGAGATCCCTAACACATATTGAGGATACCATAAGATCCTCGGGATACCAAGAGATCCCTAGCACATATATTGAGGGTACTGAGAGATCCCCGAGTATTTACGCTTGGGACTACGGTACAGGATCATGAGATATCCCCTAGCGATTATCTGGGTACTGAGTGTATATTTGTCTCTGATTTCTTTTCATTTTCTAATATTTTTTTATTATACTTTTTCACCTTACACAGTCTTACCTTGCTTTATAATTTATAACCTATGGCCCTGACCTTCCTCGTTACCACCCAATCGAGATTAGGCTTGGCACCTACTGGGTACCACTGTGGTGTACTTATGCCCTTTCCTGCACATGTCTTTTCGAGTGCAGATCTAGGTATAACGACTCAACCATATTGTTAGCGAGGCGAGGCGATCTCTAGAGACTTTGAGGTATATCTACCGCATTCACAGATCGAGGAGTCCCTATCTACTCTCTTTTAGTTATAGCCCTTCCGTCCTTTTCTTTTGTTTAGATACTCTTGAGTTGGAACACTGTAGTTATTCCACAACTTGTGATTTCATGAGATTCAGGGTTTTTGGGAAATGTAGTTTCAATTTGAGAGTTTGTATTGTATATGCCGAGCGGCATCTTAAATGTTTCCTTATGTTATTCCACAATTTTTGGCTAGTTTTATTCAGTTGTGTTTTTACACAATTTGTTAGGCTTACCTAGTCGTAGAGACTAGGTGCCGTCACGACAGTTCACGGAGGGCAAACTGGGATCGTGACAGAAGTCATTTTCTTTAATTTGCATACTAAACACCGAAAAATGAATAAGATTACTACATATTTTTCATGAAAATATTTTATTGGAAAATATTTTTTGTTATACCAAAACACACCCTAAAAATATTTTTTTGGCCTTGAAGAGGCTTGGCCAAACAGGCTATACATCAAATATCCTAAAACATTTACGCTATACCTCCAAATCTTCCCACATATTCTGAAACATACCATAATATTCTAATTTCGAATACAATCCAAATCAAACATACCACAATATTCTAATAAGAGTACAATATCCAAATCAAACATATTATAATATTCTAATTTAGAATACAATATTCAAACAAAACATACCATAATATTCTAATTTAGAATATTGTATCCAACCCAAACATACCATATTATTCTCATAAAAAATATAATATTCAAACCAAATATAACATAATATTCTAATTTGTAATACAATATTCAAACTAAACAAAACACAATATTTTAGTTTCGAGTACAATATTCAAAGTAACAAACTGTAATATGTTAATTTAGAGTATAATATTCAAATCAAAGATATTACAATATTGTAATTTGGAATAAAATATTCAAACCAAACATACTACAATATTTTTAATTTGGAATACAATATCCAAACAAAAAATACAACAATTTTTTACTTTGAAATACAGTATTTAGGCTAAACATTCCACAGTTTTCTGATTAGGAATACAATGTTTAAATCAAACATGCTACAATATTCTAATTTGGAATACAATATTCAAATTAAATATATTAAAATGTTATAATTTAAAATAAATTATATTTTATTTTATAATACAATAGGTGTACATGAACAAATAAATTATAAAGTAGGTATATAGGGTAAACAAATTTATGAAATAGTATATAGGATTAGATAATTTTTTTAAATTATATATGGTGTTAACTGGTATTTTCAGTGGCATACCACATAGATTTTCTTATATATATACTATTAGAAGAAGTATATTACCCAATAGTAACTTGGTTTTATAGTTTTTTCATTTTATTATAAAATATATACTATCCGGTCTTGAACATGTTCATTTTCCTACTATAATCAAGGACTGAAAACTCTCTCAAAATCTTCACCAAATTGCAAGAAAAGATATAAGCTCCTTAAGTATTTTCAATTGTTTGCCACAATTCAATTCTGAAAATTTAATTTTGGAACTCAAAGTTTTGAAGCTTTGCTTAATAACTTTTATCCAGTTTTCATACTCCAAATCAATGAGTAAACACAAAAATGACTTGGGAGCAAAAAAGTGACATAAACCACTTGATTTTCAAGTTTTTTTAATAGATCTGCAGTTGTTCGAACTCAAATTGGGAACTGAAGTTCGAAAAGACAAACTAATATATGCATCAGCTTAGTAGGCTTTTCCACAATTTAAATCTGATGAGAATATTTATATATGCACTGGTGTATTATGGTATATTTGGATTTTTTTGTTGTATTAAAGGTCTCGAATTGTAGTTAGGATATTTTTGCGTTGCTTGCTGTATTGTGTTGTTATCTCGCCTATAGTAGCTTGAGGGATCAATAAAATCCGGGAAAATATTGCCCGTTTTATTTTAGAATCGAGTTATCGTCTAAGATACGTGATATACTAGCGCCATCTAAGTTGTACATGTATTTCATTGTTATAGGGTTGGCATGCTAGTTGTCATAAGCTTGTTGTTGAGTTGCATTGATGGCTTATGGTATGTTAAAGCTATCTCTTCTTTCCGTTTAACATGATCGATATGATACAATGATATGAGCAAGCATGCAACTTTCATAAATGATTCTACTCTTAGTCGTACTAGGATTGCCTATGTACTTGATTCCCCATATTTCCTACTATTATATCGTCTGTTCATGGATATCATCATATTCCGAGAGATCTTATTGACTTACTTTATTATGCATTGTATTTATTTCTATATGTATATTGACCCATGAACAGATGGCGTTATATACATATATAGATATGTATATGGGGTATGGGGAAAGGTCATGGGCATTATATACATACCACCACCTGATCAGTTGGTATATGATGATGATTTCGCCCATTGAGGCCGAGATGACATGTTGGTTGACCTCAGATGCTTGATGATGTTATGTACGTGTATACCTATGCACGATATGACATTTATACACATATGCATGCTAGTATAAATTTTTCATAATTCACAGAGTTATTTAGACTTACAGATTGAGTTCTTTACTCCATGCTTCTTTCATGTCTATTATATAGTGATTTTTATGCCTTACATACTTGGTACATTATTCGTATTGACACCTCTGTTGCCTAGGGGACTGTATTTCATGTCCAAAAGTGTAGGTAGACAGATTGACGGTCACCCTTCTTAGGATCCATTCGCACTGAGAATTGATGTGCTCTATTTGTTCTGGAGCTGCTATTTGGCTTTGGTACGGCACTTTGGTATACATATATAGGTATGACGGAGCCGAGTCTTGTCCTTTATATAGTTGTACACTCTATTAGAGGACTGTAGACAGTCATGTATAGTTGGAAACTCTGTTATATGTATATACGTCTTTTGGACATGCTTTCCGCGTATGTTATTCACATGAATCAGTAGTTTATTGCCAGATGTTATGCATAACCTACACTTATTTTATGTTTATATCTTAAGCATATACTTAGGGATGTTAGACAGGTAGAACTCGGGCACTCGTCACGGCCAATCTGTTTGGGTCATGACAAAAGTGATTTCAGAGCACTCAGTGCCTCAATTGTCAGCAAGTTAAGATTGAGCATCAGAGACCTAGTGGATTATTGCAGGTTACAGAGATTTCAACTTGGAAATGGAAAGTAATTAATATGGATTTCATCATAGGCTTACCTCGTACTCAGCATAATTTTGATTCTATATGGATGATTGTTGATAGACTTACAAAATTAGCCTATTTGCCTGCCAGGACTATATATTCAGTAGAGGATTATGCAAGGCTTTACATTAAGGAGATAGTAAGACTTCATGCTCTCCCTATGTCTATTATATCAGATAGAGGTGCTCAGTTTAGAGCTAATCTCTTGAGGTCCTTCCAAAAAGGATTGGAGACTCAGGTAAGTCTTAGTACAATATTTCATCCCCAGATAGAATGTCAGGCTAAGCATACGATTCAGACACTGGAGGATATTCTACGAGCTTGTGTGATAGACTTCAGGGGCATCTGGGATGATCATCTTCCGATTACTGAGTTCACATATAATAATAGCTATCATTCCAGTATTCAGATGGCTACATACGAAGCTCTTTACGGTTAGAAGTGTAGGTCTCCTATTGGATTGTTTAAGGTTGGGGAAACTAAGTTAGTAGGACCATATTTGGTACGGAGGGCAATTGAGAAGATTAATATTATAAAGGAAAGGCTATTAGCAGCTCAGAGTCATCAGAAGTCCTATGCGGATAATCAGCGACGAGACTTGGAGTTTCAGGTAGATGGTTGGTTATTCCTAAAGGTATCACAAGTGAAAGGCGTTATGAGATTCGGTAAGAACGGAAAACTTAGCCCTTGGTACATTGGACCTTATAAGATTATATACAGAGTAGGCCAGGTAGCATATGGGTTAGACTTGCCTTTCAACTTGGAGTTTGTACCTACAGTTTTTCATATGTCTATGCTCCCTTAGTGTACCGGAGATCCTTCTAGAGTCTTTCCAGTTGGCGATGTTCAGGTCACAAAGCAACTATCATATGAGGAAGTTCCCCATTGCTATACTACATAGACAAGTTCGGAGATTGAGAACTAAGGATGTAGCTTCAGTTAAAGTACTTTGGAGAGACAAGAATGTGGAGGAGACGACTTGGGAAGCTGAAGAAGACATGAAGTTTAGTTATCCTCACTTGTTTCCGCTTCCGGAGGAGGATCGGACTGAGACATCAAGCCTTTAGGTACGTGTATGAAACTTGATTCTTATGTTAGGTACTATCATTGGTCGTGTGAGGCCATTGGTGTTATTGATGATTGTGGCCATGTGTGGCTTTGTATTGTTGGATTTGTTGTGTGATAGTTGGTAGTAGTACCGTTACAAAGGAGAATTTGCCAAAATTTCTATGGATCTCTGGGAGTTTAACATTCGAGGACGAATATTTATAATGGGGGAAGATTGTTACACCATGTGCATACCAAGGTGACACATAATGAACATGATACTTGTTAATCATGATTTAAATGATTTTAAAGTCATATTATGACTATATATGATGTTTGAATATAAAATATAAAGTTTGGGAAAAATCAGATTTTTATTGCGGAAAAACTAACTAAGGATTTGCCTTGTAATGGAGCTTTTTGAGCAATAAATTTAATGTGCTATATGAGGTATTTTGGGAAATATTATGTACCAAATTGAAGGTTTTGGAATATAGTTTTTAACATTATTAATCGTTCATTCGTATGACATTCGAATAAAAGATATAAGCATCTGAAGATGGACCAATGCTAGGGTGCCAAGCTAGCACCTCTTTGCCTTTTCAAAAGTTGATATATATAGGTCCTATGTCGTTTTTCTCTTAATTTTCCATAGAAAACGAAGAGAGAACCCCCTTAAAATTATCCTTAAGCTCTCTACTAGGGTTTAAAAAAGATTAACATCTCAGGTACGAAATCAAGAAGCGATAACATTAGAACGATACCTACGATGTAAGTATCATTATACCGCCTCTCTTTTACTTTGCAGTTTAAGTCTTGGAAGGTACTTCATAGCTAAGAAAATGCCTAAATTCTGTATTTAAGCATTTAAATATCAAGGAAGTTTGATAAATTTATTTCCTAATAGTTAGAACTCACGGGATGATGATCGGAAGTCGTGAGTTCGATTTATTTCGTATTTAGTGAATTGTTCTGTAGTCCAGTCGTGTTGGCCTATTGTGCTACTTATTTGTAAAGTTTGGAAGGATAAAGGGTATGTAGAAATACCACACATGGTAGGGTCGCGGTATGGTCTCTCGTCATTGCAATTTTAGGCTAATTGATAACTTGTTGATTGGGTGTGTTATGGTATATTTTGATTATTTTTGATATATTAAAGGTCGCGAATTGTAGTTAGGTTATTTTTGAGTTGCTGGTTGTTTTGTGTTGTTATCTCGCCTGTAGTAGGCTTGAGGGAGAAGTAAAATCAGGGAAAATGTTGTCCGCTTTATTTTAGAATCGAGTTATTGTTTAAGATACGTGATATAGTAGCGCCATCTAAGTTGTACAAGTATTTCATTGTTATAGGGTTGGCGCGCTAGTTGTCATAAGCTTGTTGTGAGTTGGATGGATGACTTGAGGTATATTAAGGTTATTTCTTCTTTCCTTTTGGCATGATCAATGTGATACAACAAAGCGAGCAAACACGCAACTTCATAAATAATTTTATTCCTAAAAGTACTAGGGTTGCCTATGTTCCTAATTCCCCATATGTACTACTATCATATCGTCTGTTCATGGGTCTCATGACATTCCGAGAGATCTTATTGACTTACTGCATTATGCATTGCATTCATTTATACATGTATATTGACCCATGACCATATGACGTTATATACACGTATAATATATGTTCACACAGCTATTCAAACTTACAGGTTGAGTCCTTTACTCCATGTTTCTTTCATATCTTTTACATACTGATTTTTATGCCTTATGTACTCCATACATTATTCGTCTGTCACGACCCTAAATCCACTAAGGGTCGTGATGGCGCCGGCCACCGCTGTCAGGCAAGCCAACCAAATATACTTAATTAAATTTCGTTTTAAATATTTCTGAAACTTCTTTTATACGACTAAACAATATATAATAAATTCCACTGAAGAAATAATGAGACATTTAACAACTTTTTTAATATTTCTGAATAAACCCGTAAATATTTCCAGAACCCGGTGTCATAAGTGCATGAGCAATTTTTAAGAAAATCGAATAAAGTACAACAGCTGTCTGGATTACAATTGGACAGAAAATAAATAGAATCCTGAGAGAGACTATACTAGTTGCGGGTCGCCTCGAGGAAATACAGCTCACCTAGTCTCTGTGTCAACCATGCTGCTACGCCCACTAGGCCACTAGAGGTGCATGAGCCTGTGCAACAAAAATGTAGTATGAATACAAAAACAACGTGTACTCACTAAGTATCCCGAACAAGAGGTCGACTTCGACACTTACTAAGGGTCTAATAATGTTATATCAATAATATGTTAAATCGTGGATATTTATAAATATGATTTTTAATCCAATAGAATGAAGCAAGTAACAACTATTTCTTTTATAGGAAACTTTCCAAATTCCCTTTCGTCATTTATACAATTATTCTCAAGCCGAAAAGAGGCTATAACAACTTTAATAAATTTTAAGGCAAGCAATACAAGCATGCGCAAATTATACCGAGGACGTACGGCCCGATCCAATAGAAAATAAATTGTGCACAGTCGAGGGTCGAACAGCGCGAACCATAGACGCATCTATTTAATCTACCGAGGCATTCGGCCCGTTCCATAATTTAAACACACACCGACAGTAAATCAAGAAGTCATCAGAAAAAAATTATCCAAGAAAAACCAATTCTCTTTTAACAATTTAAGAAAATGAAGTTTAAATCCTTTTTAGAAATTCATTCCGTAATTCGATGTGATTTAAGCAATCCAAGCTGTCAATACGATTACAAGTATTCAGAGTATAACATGCTTTTGGCTCCTAGACTACCCGGACTTAAACATAATAGTAGCTAAGCATGGACTCTCGTCACCTCGCGCCTACGTAGCCCCCACAAATAGGAGCACATAACCAATTATTTCACCTATGGGGACAATTCCCTCTTACTAGGTTAGAAAGGAGACTCATCTCGCTCCGAAGATCCATAGCCGGCATTCCACGCCCTTCCAAAGACTCGAATCGATGCACAATGCTACAAAACTAGCAGATAATCATGGAAATCCATTAATATATGCTCAATTACTCTCTACAATCCAATTTATAGCAATTCCTAACCCCGATCGAAAAGTCGACAAAAATTGCCCTCAGGCCCACGTGCCCGGATTCCAAAATTTTTTTGAAGATAAAGTTTACCCATGAACTCACGAACTCGAATATATGATTTTCTCTTAATTTCATACCCAAAACCGTGGTCAAAATCCAAGAATACTAATTTTTTAGGTCTCCCTCAAACCCCCAAATTTTTACCAATTTCCATGCTAAAATCCATACATAATCGATGTATTCAACTCAATATGGATGAGATTAGCTTACCTAATCGTTGATGATGAAAAATCCCACTTGAAGCTCTCCGAAAAATCGCCCAAGCCAAGAAAATATGAGAGAAAATGGCCAAATCCCGATTTTTAAAGCACATCTCTACCTCCAGCACATTCTGCACCTGTGGTTCCTTTACCGCTTCTGTGGTTCTACAGGTGCGAGCCAATCCACCGCTTCTGCGGTTTTTCCCCAGGCTCCCCTTTTCCGCTTCTGCGCTTCTACTCCTGCAGATACGGTCCCACTTCTGCGGCCAAACGACTGCATCTGCGGTCCCAACTTTCTTTTTCCAAATCTGCATCTACGACTATTGGGCCGCTTCTGCAGCTCTATTCTCGCAGGTGTGGTTACACCAGCAATTTCAGCCTTCCTAAAATTCCATTTTCGATCCGTTAACCACTCAGAATCCACCTGAGACCCCAACCAATCATACCAACCAGTCCCAAAACATGTTACAGACTTGCTCGAGGCCTCAAATCATATCAAACAACGCTAAAACCACGAATCAATGTCCAATCCAAGCTTTATGAACTTTAGAATTTTAAACTTCTACTTCCGATGTTTAAACCTATCAAATCACGTCCAATTGAACTCAAATTTTGCTCACAAGTCATATTTGACATTACGGACCTACTCCAACTTTCGGAATCGGAATCCGACCCCGATATCAAAAAGTCCACTTCCGGTGAAACTTCTCAAAAACCTTCAATTTTCTATCTTTAGCCAAATGACTCCAAAATGACCCACGGACCTCCGAATTCACTTTCGATTGTGCTCCCAATACCAGAATCACCATGCGGAGCTATTCCCAGACTCGAAACCCCAAACGGACATCGATAACACTTAAATTCACTTCAACCCAAACTTATGAAATTATTTCAAAAATGCCAACTTCCACAATTTGCGCCAAACACTCCCGGGTCATCCAAAATCCGATCTGGGCATAAGCCCAAGTCCGAAATCATCATACGAACCTGGTGGAACGTTCAGATTCCTATTTCGAGGTTGTTTACTCAAATTTTCGATCTTTGATAATTCTTTCAACTTAAGGCTTCTGAAATGAAAATTTTCTTTCCAAATCATCTCCGAACTTTCCGAAGTTCAATTCCGACCACACGCATAAGTTATAATACCTAAAATAAAGTTTTTCATGGCCTCACACTGCTAAATGGCGCGCTAGAGCTCAAAATAACCGGTCGGGTCGTTACATTCTCTCCCACTTAAACATACATTCGTCTTCGAACGTGCTAAGAACTGTGCTGGGGTTGTTCGAAATCACTGTTTAACACCTCGAGCACCTACATGTGCTATCACAACTCGGTTGGGCATTTTTGCTTGATCATTGTGAAGATATCCCTTTTTCACTTAAGCATATAAGCCTTAGACCCCAATTCTAACATCCGAAATCTTCCGCCAGGCCTGTTTCCAATATACGAACACCGTATCAATCACCACACGATGTACCAGAACATGACTACATACCTTCGCTGAATTCATACCTTGCACCGCTTTATTCATAGGACCACAATAACATTCTCTAATCAAATTAGTCGAAATTCCACGAATCTGATGCTCCCATTGCACCTCATGACCTACATAGGTCTTTCTCTAACTCTTACAATACCGCCAAGACGGAAGAGATGTGTAGAAATTCATACCCAACCGCCGAATCAAAAAATCATTGGGCCTATACTCCTGACAAGAACCATCACCTCATTCTGAACCGAATAATGGTCTTAGATCCTTAATACACTTCATAAAATCAGATTGTACTGATCCTAAATCTAATGATCTCGTCTCGCCCTATACGAACTGACCAGGTAATAAGCCATCCCGAACAAGACCAAAAATCTCACATGATGCCACAATATGTCGATAGGCTACCAATTCGAACGCGTTACAAAAGGAAGACGAACTCTAGAAGGAACTACTCAACTCACGCACTAATATAGACTTTCCTTAGAAAATAGGAAGCAAGGCATACAAAAATAGTATATAGAAGACTATACTCAACATCACACTGTTGTGACGCGCAACCCGATCCAAATGACATAGCACTCGCCTAAGGAGATGCACATCGAGCTAGATTGCTCATTACAACAAAATACCGAATATCAGTCATAAATACGCTAAGTTCATAATATCATCCCTGAGGGAACATATAGTGCTATAAGCTACAAAACTCAAGCATAACGGAGGTGCGATATACGATCTGAATCTCGAGAGCCATTTTGCTCATATAATATCATCTATATGCGGAACCTCAAAACATAGCAATTCACCAAGCCGTCTCACAACTCGTGCGGCCACTACGTCATTACATATAATAACTGGCGACAAAATAGCACCTTGACTACTTGTCCATAAGGAGCGCATTACTGAAATGAACACATCTGGCCTGATATAGAGCCCATATTTATGTTTGAATCCATCCACAGACCTCAAGCTGATTCTGATTGCACTGAACTAGGACAAATAACCTTTCAAAGGTCCATAATAACTCCCCTTTCTCCCATACACATAAGAACAACCATAATAACAAGAGTAATCATCCACAGTCCACAACTCAATAAATCAAGTGCCTTCCAAGCATCAATTAAATCAATTATATCACCACAATCTTCATACTTGGTTTAATTCTCCAACCAAATAAGTGACTACATGTCACACTTATACAACTTTCCCATGGGGCACGCTCCCACAACCTTCCGCAACGGATAACCAGTCTGTACATCCAAACCACCAACCATACTCACGCTGAAAAGCAATCAAGTATCCTAAACCAGGATGCAAAGCCTTTTCACAAAATACCGATCTCAGGTGATGCTGAAGACAATACCAGCTTACTTTAAACACCGAAACTCCTTTCCTTCTCATCCGAGATCGTGACATCCTTGCCAAAACCAAACTGCAACCTTGATCCTCACTTCAAATTATATACTACTCTTTGTACCCAACATGCCTATATACGAGAGAACACGATCTTTCCTCATAACTCCGGAATCGCTAACAAATCAACACTTCATCCTATAAAAACTTTTCACTTAACTCACTTCAGGAGAACCATACCAACACACAAGTGAATTCTCATAACCGTGGAAATACGCAAATCTCTAAGTAGAGGTCTAAGCCACCACTTTCCTCCGAGATCCGCCTACACGTAACAGGCTATAACAGTAGGATACTTCTGAATAACATCGGTTACAGCGGCCGACAAACCTCACACGTACTGACACAACTCACTTGCATAACTTGATCACGTTGAAGGAACTGATCACTACCACCAATATTCCAATTCAACTATGTCTAACCAACCTACCTTCTTCCAATTTATCCTTGATTGCCTTATAAATAATAACTCCATTCAACACATAACACACTTCACCCGTACTCATACCGAGTGACCATGAATCACTAAACCATGTTGTCTCAAATCCACGAATCATTTTAGACCTCCCAATAGCTACATTGCAGGTTATAACATCATAGAACATTCTGGGCTCCTTCTCATAAGCTACTACATAGCTTGATTCTTAACTGTAGCCATAAGCTCGAAATCATGAGGCACCACACCCTACCCCTTTGAATCCATTAGGACCGTTGCTGAGAACCGCCCACTCTGACTTGGCCCGAATATAATCAACTTCATAATTCTTCTAGCACAAGCATACCCTCTCGATGGGGCACTCGACAGAATCACTTCCCTTGAAACCCACACTTATACGAGGCATGAATCTATAATCCTTCCCCAAGTCCGAACATGAGCCAATAAAGCAAACCATAGCACACCTTTAACAATTCCCTTGCTTGAATTACCACTTATGTTCTTTTTTTGTTGTTGATGTATACCATTAATATGTTAATAACCAGAAAACTCACAAGTAGTTAACCATGCAACCCAATCATAGGCGGTGGGACTCTTCCACTTAGCTTGAAGCCACTGATGCACCATCTCCGGAATTCACCAGTACTCTTTATCCCTCATTGACATAACTATGCGCAATCGACCGCAATAATTTTCGGGATCTTTCTGAAAAACCCCCTTTTTATATTTTGAATCATCAATCACATTCGCACGACCGATCCCTTTGCAGCATAACCATTAGAATTTTTTGTAGAAGCTTCGCCAACCACGCGACTGCTAACTTGCTCACAGGAAGTAACCCAGCTGAGCCCGAGCTCACTCTCTAACTGCTCAAGTCCATTCACCTCCTGTGGACATCAATCAAATGTGCGTCAACATCCTTCCATTTCAAAGTTAGGTTGTATCCTTCTTCATTTCAAGCATCTCCTTTCCGTTGTATCAAATCTCCTGACACATAATAGTTCACACTTCAAATTAACCTGTAGGCCCAAATCTCCAAACACTAAAATTCCCAAATCACTCCAAACTCTACCACTTTGGCGAAACCCACCCCTTTAGTCAACTGCTCGACCTTTGCTTCTTATACCTGGCCTTCTAGAAAGTTTAACCACTACCTGACACTCCCTACATATCATTCCTTATCCTTTGATGCTCAGTTGGTGCCTTAATTAGAATCTATCTTCGTGGCTTTTGAACCCACAATTGCTGCTAACTTAAACCTTTTCGAAGCTCATCTTTCTCGAACCGTCAACATTAGAAATGCTGATTCAATCCTAAACCACCGCACCCCGCGATATCTGACTGTCGCATCTTCAATACTATTTCATAATGTCTTACCCCAAAGGTGAATTGTAGAAAATCATAACACCAACAAATTTAGTACGATCAATTAGGACAAGACACCTCATCATAGAAGAAGACTCCACCAGCCCACATCTGACCATTCTTAGTCCGATTACCTTTCCTCCCCAGGAATAAAATACTGAATCTCTAGATCATGCACTGAGTAAACCTCCCTTCAAATCATTCAATGCCACGACACGTAGGCAAACATCCTACCATCATATCAATATGGTGGAACAATCGTTTATAGCATCATGTCAACTTGTGTATGGCCTCAAAGCTCTCAAAAGTACCGTTGTTGGGCTATAACGACAGAATATCCTTCCACAAGGCGATGTAAAGAGCTCAGATAACTATGTAGGGAGAAATATCCTACACTGCATCGTTAGTACAATTATAATTCTTCAATTCTCAATTTATAACAAGTAGTTCGCGTCACATAAGATTGAATAGGAAGGAATTAAAGGCATAAGCCTCCAGGGATCAAATCGCACGGCAAGGAATCAAGAAGGGAAGTACTCCTAGTAGTCCTGCAGCCTCCCGAGGATAAGTACAGACGTCTCTTTACCGATCCACGAGACTCAACTAGACTTACTCATGACTCGTGAGATACTAGGAACCTAGTGCTTTGATACCATGTTGTCACGACCCAAAATCCACTAAGGATCGCGATGGCGCCGGACACCGCTGTCAGGCAAGCCAACCAAAAATACTTAATTAAATTCTAGTTTTAAATATTTACGAAACCACTTCCTTTATACGTTTAAACAATACATAATAAATTTCACTGAAGAAATAATGAGACATTTAACAACTTTTTTCATATTTCTGAATAAACCCATAAACATCCCCAGAAACCAGTGTCACAAGTGCATGAGCAATTTCTAAGAAAAACCAAATAAAGTATAACAGCTATCCGGAATACAAGTGGATAGAAAATAAATAGAATCCTGAGAGAGACTATACTAGCTGCGGGTTGCCTCGAGGAAATACAGCTCACCTAGTCTCCGTGTCAACCATACTGCTACACCCATTAGGCCACTAGAGGTGCATGAACATGTGCAACAAAAATACACAGAAATGTAGTATGATTAGAAACACAACGTGTACTCAGTAAGTATCATGTCTAATCTCGAAGAAGTAGAGACGAGAGGTCGACTTCGACACTTACTAAGGGTCCAATAATGTTATATCAATAATATGTTAAATCGTGGGTTTTTGTAAACATAATTTTTAATCCAATAGAATGAAGCAAGTAACAACTATTTCTTTTATAGGAAACTTTCCAAATTCCCCTTCGTCATTTATACAATTATTCTCAAGCCGGGAAGAGGCTATAACAACTTAAATAAGTTTCAAGGCAAGCAATACAAGCATGCGCAAATCATGTCGAGGACGTACGGCCCGATCCAACAGAAAATAAAATGTGCACTGCCGAGGGTCGAACGACGCGAACCATAGATGCATCTATTAAATCTACCAAGGCGTTCGGCCTGTTCCATAATTTAAACACACACACAGAAAGTCAATCAAGAAGTCATCAAGAAACAATTATCCAAGAAAAACCAATTCTCTTTTAACAACTTAAGAAAATGAAGTTTAAAAACTTTTTAGAAATTTATTCCCTAATTCGATGTGATTTAAACAATCCAAGCTGTCAATACGATTACAAATATTCCAAGTATAACATGCTTTTGGATCCTAGACTACCCGGACATATTCATAATAGTACCTACGCACGGACTCTCGTCACCTCGTGCGTACATAGCTCCCACAAATAGGAGCACATAACCAATTATTTCACCTATGGGGACAATCTCCTTTTACAAGGTTAGAAAAGAAACTCACCTCGCTGCGAAGATCTATAGCCGGCATTCCACACCCTTCTGAAGACTCGAATCGATGCACAATACTCCAAAACTAGCCAATAATCATGCAAATCCATTAATATATGCTCAATTACTCACTACAATCAAATTTATAGCAAATCCTAACCCCGATCCACAATTCGACAAAATTGCCCTCGGGCCCACGTGCCCGGATTCCAAAATTCTTTTTGAAGATAAAGTTTACCCATGAACTCTCGAACTCGAATATATGGTTTTTCTCTTAATGCCATACCCAAAACTGTTGTCAAAATCCAAGAATACTAATTTTCTAGGTCTTCCTCAAACCCCCAAATTTCTACCAATTTCCATGCAAAAATCCATACATAATCGATGTATTTAACTCAAGATGGATGGGATTAGCTTACCTTATCGTTGATGATGAAAAATCCCACTTAGAGTTGTCCGAAAAATTGCCAAAGCCAAGAAAATATGAGAGAAAATGACCAAATCCCTATTTTTAAAACACCTCTCTGCCTCCAGCACTTTCCACGCCTGCAGTCCCTTTATCGCTTCTGTTGTACTGCAGGTGCGAGCCAATCCACCGCTTCTGCGATTTTTCCCGAGGCTCCCCTTTTCCGCTTTTGTGATTCTATTCCCGCAGATGCGGTCCCGCTTCTGCGGCCAAACAACCGCATCTGCGGTCCCAGCTCTCTTTTGCCAAATCCGTATCTGCGACTATTGGGCCGCTTCTGCGGATCTGCAGTTGCGCACCTATTCTCACAAGTGTGGTTACACTAGCAACTTCAGCCTTCCTAAAATTCAATTTTCGATCCATTAACCACTCTGAATCCACCCGAGCCCCCCCCCCTCCCCGGGACCCCAACCAATCATACCAGCCTGTCCCAAAACATGTTATGGACTTTCTCGAGGCCTCAAATCATATCAAATAATGCTAAAACCACGAATAGACCTCCAATCCCAGCTTTATGAACTTTAGAATTTCAAACTTCTACTTTCGATGTTTAAACCTATCAAATCACGTTCGATTGACCTCAAATTTTGCTCACAAGTCATATTTGACGGTGCGGACCTACTTTAACTTTCGGAATCGGAATCCGACCCCGATATCAAAAAGTCCACTTCCGGTTAAACTTCTCAAAACCTTCAATTTTCTATCTTTGGCCAAATGACTTCAAAATGACCCACGAACCTCTAAATTCACTTCTGATCGCGCTTCCAATACCAGAATCACCATACGGAGCTATTTCTAGAGTTCGAACCCCAAATGGACATCGATAATACTGAAATGCAGTTCAACCCAAACTTATGAAATTCTTTCAAAAATGCCAACTTCCACAATAGGTGCTAAAACGCTCTCGGGTCATCCAAAATCCGATTCAGGCATACGCCAAGTCTGAAATCATCACACGAACCTGCTAGAACCTTCAGATCTCGATTCTGAGGTCATTTACTCAAAGTTCCGATCTTAGCTAATTCTTCAACTTAAGGATTCTGAAATGAGAATTTTCTTTCCAATTAACTTCGAACTTTCTGAAGTTCAATTCCAACCATACGCACAAGTCATAATACCTGAAATAAAGCTTTTCATGGCCTCACACTGATGAACGGCATGCTAGAGCTCAAAACGACCGGTCGGGTCGTTATACATACTGACGCCCTTATTGCCTAGGAGCTTGCGTTTCATGCCCGCATGTGCAGGTAAACAAGATGATGGTCCCCTTTCTAACGATCCTTGCTCAGCGAGAGTTGGTGTGCTGCATTTGATTTGGAGCTGCTATCGGGTTTTAGTATGATACTTTTGTATACATATATGGGTATAAGGGGATCCAAAAACATTCTTTAATAATAAAACTTTAGTTTTAATTGAGGAAAATACTAATACTACTATGGTGGATTCTACCACAACTCAACCTGGCCCAACATTACCCATTCCCAAGCCCAACAAAAAATCTCCTAAATCAGATCTAACCGCCCAAAGTCCAAGCTAAAAGACCATCAGCACGCCTACTCATTACAATGGCCACCAATCATCACTCCCTTCTTCCAAGTCAAACCAATCCTATGCAATACTAAGTCACGTGTATATAACTACTAACATAGAGGCCACCTCGTCTACTCCATCAGAACAAGCCCCAAATTCAACTTCCACACAACAAATATCCTAACTCATAATGGCCCTAATAAATCTATTCTCCCAAGCCCAGAGCCAAATCTATAGCCTATTTCTAACCAACACACTCTTCATTCAGCCCAACACCTATCACCCACATCACATGCAACACCCCCATGTCTATATCATCAATTACACCATCTAATCAATCGCACCCCCTGGCCACTCTAATTAACCTATCGCCTAAAACCATCCCATTAATCACACCTCCAAATTTTACCACCAATACTACACGCAAACCTACTCATAAAACAAACCGAAACCATTATGAATCGCCTATAATTAAATCACCAACACAGTAGAACACTCTCCTACTCCAATACACCTCTTTACAACCATCCTATAATAATGAATCGCAACATCAACCACCTTTGGAACAACCTACCTCGAAACCTGCCACCACTTTACATCACTCAATATCCACCAACACAAGCTTACCCTCAATCTTGGCTAGAAATGAGCCTACAGGATCATGTACTCACCTTCATGATGTAGGTGGAAGACCAGGAAGTGATACTTATGCTCCAGAACCCAACATATATTGCTCAGATAGTAACGGAATGAATGAGGATGGGGGTAGAACTCTACGACAATTATCTATGGGCCATGCACCCACCCTCATCCATGTAGCACTTCCAGACACACCCTACTTCTACCAATGTACTACAATCAAACAGCTTCGATGGATCTCCCATTTTATCCACCACAAGTTCCATCACGCTCAGTGGTTCCATAGATACAACAAAGGTAAACCATTTATATACCATCCCCCTTGCATGAACAAGCAGCACCATATCAACCCACTCCAGTGCATCCCCCACAAGCAACTCCTAATGTACTCAACGAAATAGAGCAACTCGAGGTGGCAGCAATAATAGCGGACATCAGGAAGACACGACCAATCTTGTGCTTCCTCAACAACAACAAATATTACAACCTCAAAGAACATTATGCAAGAAAGGTGATCATCATGTGCCCGCCGGAACTTTAAAGTTGCTCACTAAATCTTTGACCAACAACAAACCCATAGTTTGGAAAGTACGGGCTAGTATTGATTCCCTCATTACTGGGAACAACAGTGCTCGAAGTGGAGACACCACAGACTCCACCACCCTCACCCCCCCCCCCTTACAGTAATCAAATGTAGTTTATAATATGGAATTGTTGTGGAGCTCAGTCACATGACTTCAAGAGAAATTTTCGATCATTACTCAACTATCACCAACCTGCTCTAGTGGCACTACTGGAAACTCATCTAAAAAACTATGCTCATTGGAAGGAAGAATTTGGTTTTAAAAATATGGCAGAAGCACCAGCACAAGGGCACTCATAGCTAAATTTAATCAGCCGCTTAGGATGGAAGATGATTTTTGGCGCTTAAAATCCAGAATCAATTGGCTTCATCAAGGGGATGCCAATACTAAGTTCTTCCACCTCACAACACTCCAACGAAGGAGGAGGAATAGGATCAAGGATCTTAAGGATATAGGAGGTAACTGGATTACAGAACAACCACTAGTAAATTCCTTAATAACTAGCTATTACAACTCTTTATTCACCACTACACACAATCACTCGTACATTAAGCAGCTTACACATGATTTTCATGCACTCACTGCCATGGACCATACAATCTTGGCACACCCATTAACCACTCAGGAAATATATCATGCCATTGTACATTCCAACCCCTTAAAGCACCAGGGTATGATGGACTACACTCATTCTTCTATCAAACGTATTGGCCATAAATTGCACAATCAGTAGTCTTTTGTAATGAGGTTTTTGCCTCTTGCCAAATACCAACTCAAATTAATACAACTTATCTATGTCTCATTCTAAGTTCAAAAACCCTTCAATGATCGCTCAATATCGAATAACGGGGCTTTGTAATATTATCTATAAAATAATCACTAAAATAATTATACATCGTATTAAAACTTTCATAAATAAAGTAATTAGTCCAGAACAATCTGCTTTCTTAAAAGGGCGTAGAATTGCAGATAATGCCATAATCTTTCAAGAAATTCTACACTACTTTTGAAAGAAAAAAGGTAAAGTAGCCAGTTTTTTAATTAAACTAGATCTAGAAAAAATCTTTGACAAGATGAAATGGGGCTTCATTAAAGAAACATTACACTTCTTTAATTCCCCTCATAAAATCATCTCTATAATTATGTCTTGCATCACAACAACCTCCATTTCAATTCTTATCAATGGTCACCCTTCACCTTTCTTCTATCCATCGAGAGGAATCTTAGAGCTATTGTATCACTGTCCTTCTTTGCTTTCTCTGCCGATACCAAAGAGGGTAACTAACCTCTTGACTAAGGGTGTTTTGTTTATAGAGTGAAAAAAAAAACTTGTCAATTAGACTTAGCGAAATGTCAAGGGGCAAACTGGTCGTTAAGATAGAGTCGGTGTCGGTAGCAGTTCTTGCTTAGGCAAGGAGATCAGCTATCCCCTTACCTTTTCATTTTATGCATGGAAAGACTCTCACGACAAATACACCAATTGGTGGATTATCAACAATGAAAAGCAATCAAACTATCCAACAAAGGACTACAATTCTCATGTTTACTTTCTGCGGATGATATCTTTTTGACCTCCAAACTAACGACATCCAATGTCCACACAATCATTGATACACTTTCACTTTTTACACAAAAATCATGATAAAGTATCAATTTCACAAAATCAAAAATAAATCTCTAGAAACACCATACCAGTGAACAAATCATTTGTCCTAACCTCCTTTAACATGAGGAAGGGTGTCCTTTTTGGTAAACACCTTGGATTCCCTTTGTTTGTTAATAAACCAACATCCGCAATTTTCAGTACATCTTAGACAACTTCAAAGCTAAGTTGTCAGGATGGAAAACTAATATGTTTTCAATGGCGGGACGTACTACCTTAATAAAATCTACCTTGAACACACTACCAAACCACATAATGCAATACACTAAAATACCTTCCCAAGTTATCCTAAAAATGAATTTATATTAAAGAAATTTTCTATGGGGTACTACTGAACACAAAAAGAAAATTCACTTGATTAATTGATCAATAGTATAAAGACCTAAGCACCAAGGTGGCCTAGGTATTCAAAATCTAATACTCAAAATAATGCCTTATTAGGAAACCTAGCTTAGCGTCTGTTTAAAAACCCAAACACCCTCTGGGCATCTCTACTATTGAATAAGTATAAAAATAATACAAAAGTATCTACCACATCCCTTACATGGAAAATATACAAATAGAATGGAAACTTTGCCAACTAGGCTTAGTATGGAATATTCCAAGGGAACACATATCACCATTTGGAACGAGCCATGGCTTGGACCTAATTTTACCCTTCAAAATTCTATACAAGGACCACTAAACTCTCAAGAAATATATCACACACTCAGCCACCACATCATCAACACCAAAATTTAAACAAATTCATTATCCTTTGTATTTCCGGAACACACCCTTTCATTGATTGAACAAATCTATATTCCTACTTTAACTAACCCCTACGCTTTTGATCAGATCATTTGGGGGCTCACTCCCAACGGCCAATTCTCTATTAAATCTTTATACTATACGCTACAAGAACAAAAAATGGCCTACGCACATGATTGGCTTTGAAAATTAAAATTATCTCCAAAAATAATATATTTCCTAATGCCTAATCTCACATCAAAGATTAGCCACAACTTTTTACCTATACCATATAAATGTCACACAATCCAATACATGCCATCTTTGTCTTCAAACCACAGAAACAATTAACTACCTACTATTCCAATGCACTATCACAACTACTATATGGTCTCAATTGAGGATTGACAATACTTTACATACTTGTGACATCCAACTCCTAGCACCCATCCAAATCATATAGCATTTAGTCAATAATACTAACAGCCTCCCTTTCAACTTGCCATCACGCGTCCTTATCCCACACATAGCATGGCATATTTGGAAGCTAAGGAACCACTATCTTCTTAATAGAAACTCACACCCACCTCCTGTAAAACATCATTTGATAACACAAGTAGTAGAATATCATTACCCTATTCAACAAAATGCACAACCACAAACATGCAAACACATGCATATCAAATGGTATCCACCACCTTTAGGTAAAATTAAACTAAACACTGATGGAGCAGCCAAAATCAATACATCTAAAAATGGTATAGGAGGAGTGTTCCACAATACAATGGGATAGTGTTTACTAGGCTTCATGGGTACAAGATCTACAGGTAACTCCACCCATATGGAATTAAATGCATTATTACAGGGTTTGCAATTAGCATGTCTTCATCAACTCATACCACTAGAAATGAACGTTGATTCTACTGAGGTAATATCAATACTTAACAAAGATAATTTGCATTACTCATCCACTATAATGAAATGCAAGTACTTAATCCAGCAGCTAGGTAATCCTCTGATTATCTACACATACATGGAGCAAAACTAAGTTTCACATACTCTCGCTCAAAATGGTTCATCCGCCAATGTCAGTGACTATACAACAATCTTCACCCAGCCACCAACTTTTTTGCTACCACACATTTTGGCTGGCCAGCAAGGCACTACCTACCCAAGAATGGTGAAGTCTGCATGCACAATAAACTTGTCCTACAGTCCCACCTTTTTGGAATGTGATCAATCCAACGTTCAACATTTTGATTATAGTTTTTGTAGTGTATTGCAACAAGCTTCTTGTAATGACACAACTTAAATCAATATTTGTTGACCAGAAAAAATACATATATACACACACACACACTTTTACAGCTAATAAATATAAATAATTTCACCGCGGGCTAAAATTGATCTTTGCCCGAAGAATTTTGCAAATGGCGCCCTTATTTTAAGTACCTTTCAACTATCTTTGACAGAAGACTAACGGGGAACACTCCACAAGCGCACAACAACTGCTACCATGCAGCTGGAATACCCCTCATTTTGTTTAAATTTGTTGTCCAGCTCTTGTAATAGTAACTACGACAATTCAGTGCCCATTGGTATTAGTGACCACCTTCTTTTTGTAACACTGCACCAATTTCTGTTCCTTGTAATGTTCGTTAATATATGAAGTATGCATCTTTGTTGAAACCTTATTACCCTCAATGTTTAAGATTTGAGTTAATTACATTTTAGCATACCAAATTACCATTTATATACCATAATTAATTTAGAGGTATAATTAATTGGCATTTTTTATTCCTTAATTAAAGGTGTCCATATATCCCACGTTTCTCTCTCCCCTTAACTCCCAAGATCTGACCAGCACTATTTTCCCCCTCCCATTTCTTTTTCTTCTCCATTCCTTCTTCTTCTCAAAAAATACAGAGATGAGACCCATTTTTTATAATCAAAATTTTAGCCAAAGAGATACAATATGAAACTCATTGTAAATCCCATACAATAATAACGCCAAATACTGGCAGTGGCCGTGGCCAACACCAATTTGGTACATATACAACCCTGAAGATTTCATTAAGGAGTAGTCATGGGCCTTTGACAAGGATGAAGATGGAATAAGAAAGGTTGGTTTATTTGTAGTTTTTTTTTTGTAGAAATTTTGTAGATAAAGAGAAAATTTTGTAGTCAACATATTTTTTCAACATAGATTATAGTTTAATTGTAGTATAAATGTAGTAATTTTATAGATACCCTTAAAAACAATACAACTTTATACAATACTTAAACTGATTTGTAGTTTATTTGTAGAAATTTTGTAGATAAAGAAAAAAAATTTGTAGTCAACATTTTTTTCAACTTAGATTGTAGTGTAATTGTAGTATAAATGTAGTAGTTTTGTAGATACCCTTCAAAACAATACTGCTTTATACATGCGTAAACTAATTTGTAGTTTATTTTGTAGATTTTTTGTAAAAAATTTTGTAGTCAATATTTTTTGTCAACGTAGATTGCAGTTTAATTGTAGTATAAATGTAGTAATTTGTAGATACCATTAAAATAATATTGCTTTATATATACTTAAACTGATTTGTAGTTTATTTGTAGATTTTTTGTAGAAATTTTGTTGACTAGAGCTAGAGGAATGGAAAATTTGATTCTCTTTTTCTTCTTCATGGGAGACTCCCCGAAATCAGATTCCAATGTATCTTCAGGCGCAACAATTGCTGGTGAATCTCGGTAATGGATGATGTTGGAGACATGAGTTGACTTACTGGGCGTGGATTAAAAGTTGCAGGGCGGGGACGTGAAAAATGAGGAAAGAGAAGCCTGCAGAAAAAGGAGGAAACAAATCTGATGTGAATATGAAAAAATATTTAGTCCCAAATTTTTAGGCGCCTAATTTGGAAGGAATAATCTATTCAAATATTTATCCCAGATTTGTAGGCGCCTAATTTGGAAGGAATCATCTCTTAATATTGGGTATTTAATGAATGGTACAAATTTTGTAGGAAAAATATAAACATGGCGGGTAATAATAGAATTATATACATTTTTAATAATAAGGTTTCATATATGGTATAAATAGAAAAAAAATTCCCAAAAAAAAAGTAATTTTGATTCTCTCTTGCATTGGACTCCCTTTCTTCGGCTACATAGTCAACATGTCCCCTCCCTTACCCTAAAAATTTCCCCTATCCCACAAACACAACCCCCCTCCCCCCTCCCCCAACCGAAAAAAAAATTACTATTTTAGTTTCAATTTATGTAATAATATTTTTTTCTTAATTTATTTAAAAAATAATACTCTAGATCACTGATGCAACGGCCACTGAAGGAATGAAGAATCTCACTATATCTGCTTTTCAATTAGTAATTGAGCGACCATTATATTTGTACTTGTGAATTTCTTACCTTATACGGTTTAGCAGTTTTATATTTGTAAATAATTTAGTTTTATACTTTTCATTTAATTTTTAGTGAAAACTTTTAATAGTTACACAAATATTATAACATGTTTAAGGCTATAAATTTTAAATTTTTATGTTTTTGTTAAAACTCCTTTTCCAATCAAATCACGTCACATCGAAAAAGATGAGAACTAGTTTATTGGTTAGTTTTCACTTTAAATTCCATTACTAATAACCATTTTCATATTTAAAGGTAAGACTTTAGAGAGAAAACAAGTGGAGTATTACTCATGACTTCTCAGTTACACGAACTGAATATTCTATGTATGACTTTTAGAATTGTTATATTGCTGTAGTTTTTTGACTTAATTGGTATTATCCGTAGTCGGAATAATTAACTTGACAAAAATATTCCAAAAGGATTAAAAGGACATATTTCTTTTGTCAAATAAGATTATGAGACGCAAATAAACCGCAGTAGTAATCAAACAGCATAAATTTGATTTCATGAAAACTAACGCAAGGAAAAACGGAAGTTTTATTTGACAATTATAAATGGTTGACTAATTTTTCCAGGAAAAAAAGGTGTGAACAAATATTTAACCAAAGGACTAGTCTAAAAGTTGTTGAGATTTTTTTCGTCAATTTCCTTTTTTCCAAGAAGTTGGAATTTTCGATACGCATCCCTTGGTTAACTTCCCAAGCTGACTTCAAAAAAGCTGTGGAATTCTATTTATGTTCATGCTAGGTTTGTCAATGGATATTTAAAAATCAATTAAATAAGTCGAATCGTACCGTATTAAATTAATTTTTAGGTTTCTTTTAATAAAATCGTAAATTTTTATATATATATCTGTAATGTGTCAATAATTAGGGTATGTTTTTTATTTTATAAAAAAGGAGGAATGGACACGTACTAAACTCCAAAAGAGTTTTTATAAAAACCGGTCAAATAAGGAAAAAAATTAATAAGGTAAATTTTAATTGAATTTGAAGACCTAAATATTAGGATCTCTTTAAATAAATTTTTTGTTGATTTTGAAGTCCTAAATATTAGGATCCTAATTAATTGGCTATTTTGTCTAGTGTGAGATTAACTTTTAAAGGGTGAAAAAGACGAACGACATTCTTATAGGGGCTTAATGCTTTTAATATAGTATAAAAAAATACATATGAATAGGGGTGTACATTGGTTGGGTTGGTTCGAATTTTACAATTACCAAACCAAACCAATTGTGTCGGATTATTAAATCTAAAGACCAAACCAAACCAATAAACTCGGGTTTTTCACTCTCGGTTTTTCTCGGGTTTTCGGGTTTTTTTCTCGTAAAATTTTCGTAGAACAAAACATATAAATTATGCTCAAAATATTTCTTTAGTCCTAGTAAGATATAACTATATAAAGTATTTTCCAAGAAAATAATACAAAATATGATATGTCATGGCATTATCCTAAAATATTCAACAATAAAGATAATATAATTATGTAATATAAATATTGCTAATTAAAAAACCATAATAAAAATAAACATAATCTAAGATTACTAAATCATGCTAAATAAGGGAGGATTAAATACATGACTAAATGCTAAAGAAAAAATAAAAATAGGTTATGCATTTTTATCTAAATTATTGCAAAACAAAACATAGATATTCAATACATTCTCGTTCGTAATATTGAATTAAATGTATTTTGTTAGCATTAATATTGATTTGATTTTGGTTTGGGCTTTTGTTAGCACTATTTAATTTACTAATGTTAATGGGTATGAAACTTATTGGAACATTCAAAAGTTCTAAGTCCAACCTTGAAATAATACATCAAAAAGTAAAATTATGAAATCTTGAAATATTTATAAATTACATCACAATAAGCATATTTATATATTAAATATATCTATAATTTCTATATATGTAATGTCGGGTTGGTTTGGTTTCGGTTTGACTTTCTTTAGTTAAAACCAAACCAAACCAATTATGGTCGGGTTTCTTTTTCCAACACCAAAACAAATCAAACCAACTTATAGTCGGATATTTTTTCTCGGTTTGACTCGGATTATCGGGTTGGTGCGGTTTGTCGGTTTCCTTTGTACACCCCTACATATGAATATAGATAAATTTAGGCTTCTATAATTTTTTATGATTAAATATGATATTAAATAATAATTTTGGGTGCTTAATTGAACATGAATTAATTACTGCATATGATTAAATAAGAATACTTAAAATACATATTAATTATTATGGACTGAAGAATTTTTAGTTAAGCGTTATTGTATTAAATAATTTTAATTTAATATATGTGACTTTATGTCTATATTTTTTAATTTTTAATTAGAAATAAATTGAAATCACCATTGTTCTCATCGTGATTTTATAAATATTGCACAAAGGAAGTATTGTCAATTAGTACCATATACATAAGGTAAACTATTTATTAATTTTAAATTCCTAAATATTAGTACTTCCTACCTATTTAATAAGGAAAGATTTAATATATAAAATTTTAATTGATTTCAAAGTCCTAAATATTAGGAAATTAACCAAAGTTACAAATTTATCTATTGTAAAATTTATTTTTAAAGGTAAAAGGCGAACGACATTTATAATTTTCTGGCCGTGTAATATAATAAAAATAAATTATATATATATTTTACCTAAGAGAAATAATTTTGGTATATGTTTTTTTCCTCTTCCGATTCACACCCTCGTCCTCCCTTTCTTTTAGCCAAACGTATATGAAAAAAACTCCTAACTAAAACGATTGAAAGTAATGAATTATAATCTAAAATATATATGAATACTTAACGAACATTTTGCCTAAAATATTTATAGAAATATAATCGGTTAATGTTTATAAAAAAAGGGACTCCTATAGCTAAAAGGATTCCAAAGTGCTTATACATTTCCTAATATGACTTTAGGAATTGAAATTATTCCATCCAAAGGTTTTTACATGTTAATGAAACGTACAATTTTTTTTTACAGATATGTTATATTACATTGCTCAAACAAGGAAGGTTTTGGTACATAATCTTTAATTGATTTTGAAATCTTAAATATTAGGGAATGAATAAAATAACTATTTCTAAATATCAAAAAAATAAATAAATTATTATTTTGTCCAGTATAAACTTAACTTTTAAGGCTAAAAAAGACAAACGATATTTCCCTAAGAGTTTTCATGTTTTTAATATAGTACTAGTCTTAGGGTATGCGCGTTACGCGTATACCTTATCAATAAAATTAAAACTTTAAAAATCACACATAATAACTTTGAGTTGTAAACTAAAAATTAATAGAAAAAAGTGTGAGTCGAAAGCGTTGAATATTCTCTTCACTTACTTATAAAGGAAGAACCTAAGTCTTCCGATGGATTAAGTGCCAAAATTCCTTTTATTTGATTATTCGAACATATTGATAAGTTTTGTGAAGAAAATATTTTATATGTGAGTAATCAAAGTTTTTGAACTCAATTTCCACTTTTTTTTAGAATAAAAACGCCAATAAGAATAATAATTTTCTACTTTTCTTCCTTTCCTTCGACCATCATACAAAATTTTTCAAAACTTCTTTTTAAAATATACGGAAAAGGGTTCAAAATGCCACTAAACTATTGGAAAAGATTTAAAAATACCCTTCATTCACCTATTGGGCTAAAAATACCCCTTCATCTACCTTTTTGGTTCACTTAGCCCTTTGACAGTTAGGTCAATGCTAAATTAAAAATAATACTTATTCTTTTTGTAAAACATAAAAAAAATATTTTACAAAAGATTTTGTTTTTTAAACTAATGCACCAGTAGTTCACTAATTTAGTAAAGTCTCTTCTTCTTTTTTTTTAGTTTTCACAAAACAAGATTTTTTTCCAGTTTTTCTAAAGCATTTTTTTTTTGGTTGTAAAAACTGAAAAAAATTTGTAAAAACAAATAAAATATTTTTAATAAAATATTTTCATTTTTAAAAAACTGAAAAAAATATTTTCAACAATATATTTTCGTTTTTGAAAAATATATATTTTTTTTGTTTTTTTTGTTTTAAAAACAAAAATATCTTTTCTTTAAAATAAACTGAAAAACAAAAATAAAACCAAATGCTCTAAAAAATAGGGAAAAAAAATATTTTTCAAAAACAAAAATATTTTGTTGGAATGCTTTAAAAACTGAAAAAAAATGAAGGAAAAATATGTTTTTTGTAAAAGCTGAATTTTTTTTTGTAAAAACAAAAAAAAATAAAATAAGAAGGCTTTACTAAATTAGTAGACTATTGGTGCATTATTTTAAAAAATGAAAATATTTTACAAAATAAATTTTTTATAAGTTTTACAAAAAGAATAATAATTATTTTTAATTTAGCATTGACCTAACGGTCAAAGGGTATAAGTGAACCAAAAAAGTGGATGGAGGGGTATTTTTAGCCTAATAGATGGATGAAGGGTATTTTTAAATATTTTCCAATAGCTTAGGGGCGTTATGAACCACTTTTCGAACTTTTTAACATCACACAAATAAATAAACATTGTTGTATCAAACATGTATGAATTATAAAATAAAATTTTATAAAAATTACATTTCTTAAACATAAATTATATATATTTTTGTTTCATATAACAATGTAAACCACCTCTACACCAAACCTATCCTCATGCAGTTTGAAAATTATTATTGTTATCTATAAAATAAGAGACAATAAATATTATAGAATTATTTGAAATGCCCCTAAGCTATTAGAAAAGGTTTAAAAATACCCTTCATCCATCTATTAGGCTAAAAATATCCCTCCATCCACTTTTTTGGTTCACTTACGCCCTTTGACCGTTAGGTCAATGCTAAATTAAAAATAATTATTATTCTTTTTGTAAAACTTACAAATTTTTATTTTGCAAAATATTTTCGTTTTTTAAACTAATGCACCAATAGTCCACTAATTTAGTAAAATCTTCTTATTTATTTTTTTCACTTTTTTACAAAAAAAAAAATTCAGATTTTACAAAAAAGATATTTTTTCCTTCATGTTTTTCAGTTTTTAAAGCATTTTTTTGTAAAAACTAGAAAAAAATATTGTAACTTGTAACAATAGAAAAACAAAAATTTAATAAAATATTTTCATTCTTTTTAAAATGTAAAAAATATTTCCAACAAAATATTTTTATTTTTGAAAAATATTTTCTTTTCCGATTTTTTAGAGCATTTGGTTTTATTTTTGTTTTTCAGTTTATTTTAAAGAAAAAATATTTTTTATTTTAAAACAAAAAAATGAAAAAAAATATATTTTTTAAAAACGAAAATATATTGTTGAATTTTTTTTTCAGTTTTTTAAAAACGAAAATATTTTATTAATTTTTTTTGTTAATATAATTTTTTTCAATTTTTACAAAAAAAAAAATGCTTTAAAAAAAATGGAAAAAAATATTGTTTTGTAAAAACTAAAAAAAAGAAGAAGAAGAGACTTTACTTAATTAGTGTACTACTGGTGCATTAGTTTAAAAAATAAAATCTTTTGTAAAATATTTTTTTTAAGTTTTACAAAAAGAATAAGTATTATTTTTAATTTAGCATTAACCTAACTGTCAAAGGGCATAAGTGAACAAAAAAGGTGGATGAAGGGGTATTTTTAGCCAAATAGGTGGATGAAGGGTATTTTTAAACCTTTTTCAATAATTTAGAGGCATTTTGAACCCTTTTCCGGAAAAAGTTTATACTTATTGATATAGGAAACACGTGCAATAACTTAAGCAAAAAGAATGAAGTACAACTACTTAATTATAGAGTCCAAATCAAGCACCATAAAGGAAATTCTGGTCTTAAACTATACATGATTAAATAGCTAAATAATTAAACGACAGAAAATCAAGAATCAAGAAGCCAGTATGCACAAAAATCACAAGCTGAAAGTCGCTGGCTATGCAACTCTTTTCGTTCTCTCACTATTTGATAAGAGCCCAACATTACAATTTTATTTGAAAAAATACATATAAATATAATATTAGTATTTATTGTCCTAAAAAGACTCCGTTTATGAGGTCAAATTTTGGGAAAATTATCTGTGTGATAAATCAGTAACGCGTTATAATATTATACCCTTACAATGGACAATCAAAATCATATATGTGAAATCCTCAACCAAATGAATAAACACATCCCCTCAACCCAAAAAAGCTCATTTGAAAAGAATATTAATTCTAATGTCAAAGATTAAAAATACCAACAATAAATGGAATAGAACCAAAAATGCATCAATCATCATCATGTTTATCAAGAATTTAATTCCATCACGAAAATCAAAATTTAACGAAATAATAATAATCGCATGATTAAAGATAATAAGATATACAAATATATAAGCATACATGCAATAAGAATCTGAATAACAACTTACTGTTTTGGTTGAGAACACCATAGATTTTTCCAACAGATATAATAAAATGAGATTCTTGCACAAATTTGTTAGCTTTAGAAGATAAGAAATTCATGTAGTACCCTGGAGAAAATATTCGAAGCTCTACAAGATGAAATCCCAACGTCATATTGAATGTTGGATATTTTGTCAAAAAAAAAAAAAAAGGCTTCAACCAATTATGGATTCAACGATCTTTAATTCTTGTAAACCCATTTTTTTTTTAATTTAGGAGAAATAACATAGAAGGTATATATCATACTTATATTACATATTTTATATAAGGAAAGACTTTATATAAGGTAAAGAATATTAATTATACAAGGTAAATAATCTTAATTGAATTCAAACTCCTAAATATTTAGGACTTCATGCATAGTTCAAAGAAGGAAAGTTTTAATAATCAAAATATTTTTTAATTTTAAAGCCATAAATATTATTAAAAAACTAAATGCTAATTTTGTTTGCTATAATTTATTTTTTAAAAGGTAAAA
>MU681746.1:4422-15568 GCA_026770625.1 Nicotiana glauca | reverse complement strand
GAATCTGGTGATGTGAATTTTGTAATTTTTCGAGAAGTGGGCCCGGGGCTCGGGTTTTGCCAACTTTGTGTTTTTGGGTGTTTTTCGAGTTCTTTCAATTGGGTTATGTCCCATTAGCTTATTATAATGTATTCCTTGTGGTTTTCGTCAGATTCTACGCAAGAGGAGGTTGATTTGAGAGGAAAGCGCAAGGCGAGCTAGGATTTCAGCCGGTTTGAGGTGAGTAATGGTTATAAATGATGTACTGAGGGTTTGAAACCCCATATTTGCACTATGTAGTGCCATGTTGGGATGAGATACGCGCTATATGATGAGGGTGGTGATGTTACTGTTGGGGATTCAAACTCGGTCCATCCCGATTGATGACTTTACTGTACTTTTGACTAAGACTTAGTTAATATCAGTATATTTTGGGCTAGTTGCCATGTTTGGGGCCTTGTGCCGATCTGTAGAACCCTTAGGGAGCATGTTGAGCTAATTGACCTCACTTTACCTGTTGAAATCATACTCTCAGTCATATTCTTAACTGTAAAACATAATATGAACCGGTCTTAGCAATTTGCACTCTAAATGAGGAATACCTGGGGTTGGAAACCCTGTCTTAGCTGAGTGGGCCCGAGAGGCCAAGTCTATATTGACCGAGAGGGGTCAAGGACCCCATAGTGAGGGTATTTGATATACATCAGATCGGGCTGCACGCCGTATCAGTATATACACATATACATATATGGATCGGACTGCACGCCGCAGTATTATAGCGCTTGGGCTGTAGGAGCCCCTTCGGAGTCTGCACACCCCTAGTGACCGCAGTCGACTATTATTATTGGATCGGGCTGTGCGCCACAACAGTATATATTATTATTGGATCGGGCTGCACGCCACAACAGTATATACTATTATTGGATCGGGATGCACGCCACAGTAGTATTATGTACGGATCGGGCTGCGCGCCGCAACAGTGTTGGTGATTTGCCGGACTTTGAAAGATTTTCACCTGTTTTCCCTGCTCAGCTGTTGTTTACTGCCTTTACTGTTGGTTATAGAACTGTGTAGTGTTTCTACGAGAATTCTTACTTTCAGTTGTTATTTATTGCTATTACTCACTGAGTCGGAGTACTCACTTTACTCCTTGCACCTTGTGTGCAGATACAGGGATCCCGGAGGCATAGCTGAGTTTGTTGCTGCTGCCTAGTTCATTGTCGGAGTCATCGAGGTAGATGCCTGGCATCTGCAGAACAAAATTTCTCCTCTCATCTTTCTTTTATTTCCGCATCTAGACTTTCATTTGTATAAGATGTTGCTCAGTTGTATCTAGAGGCTCTGACTTGTGACGTCAAATAACTGATAAGGGGCTTTGTATTTCGGGTTGAGAGTGTTCGAATGGTCGGGCTTGCCTAACAAGGTGTTGGGCGCCATCACCACCGGGGTTTGGGTCGTGACAAGTTGGTATCAGAGCCTAGGTTACTAGGTCTCGCCAGTCATGATCCGGTTTAGTAGAGTCTCACGGATCGGTACAGAGACATCTGTACTAATCCTCGGGAGGTTGCAGAACCTTTACGAAAAACTTCATATTCTTGAAATTCTTGTCGTGTGACTATGTTGATCCGAGAAGTAAACTTTTGTATTTTATTCTCTCGCAGATGGCGAGAACACGTGCTACCGGACGTGGAGGACGACCACCAGTACCACCTCCTCGAGGTCGTGGACGCGGTCATAGTTGTGGTCGAGGCAGAGTAGCAGGGGTAGCATCTGTTGACCCACCAGTTGCCCCAGTTCAGGGCCAGACTCCAGTTGTTGATGCTCCAGCAACACCTGTGCAGGCACCAGCAGTGCCCATTGTTATTCCGGGTCTCCAGGAGACATTGGCCCAGATTATATCAGTTTGCAATGGCCTAGCCCAGGTAGTCTCAGCCACCACTACAATGGCTACTTCTCGGGCAGGGGGAGGCAGTCACACCCCCGTTGCTCGCACACCCGAGCAGGTGACGCAGGGTTTACAGACACCGGGAGCAGCTCCAGCTTAGCCGGTGGTACCCGTTCAGGATTTTGTTGTCCCATCTATGCCAGACGATGAGCAGCAACGTCTCGAGAGGTTCAGTAGGCTTCAACCTCCAGTTTTTAGTGGTGCTCAGGGCGAGGATGCCCAGGGGTTTCTTGACAAGTGTCAGTTTATGCTTCGGACGACAAGGATTTTAGAGTCCAGCGGGGTAGCATTCACCGCATTTCAGTTCACTGGTGCTGCCTTCACATGGTGGGAGGCATATGAGCGGCGTAGGCCGGCAGGTGCAGCGCCTTTTTCATGGCAGGAGTTCTCCACTATCTTTTTAGAGAAGTGGGTACCACGGTCGCAGAGAGAGGAGCTTCGTAGGTAGTTCGAGTGGCTTCGACAGGGAGACATGACTGTGACCCAGTATGAGGCGAGATTTTTTGAGTTAGCCCGTCATGCCTCGTGGATGGTTCCGACCGACAGTGAGAGGATCACGAGGTTTGTGGATGGACTTAACTATCACCTTCGTATTCTGATGACTCTAGAGAGAGTCCTGCGTATTTCCTTTGAGGATACAGTTGATATTGCTCGTGATATTGAGTTGGCTCACCGTCAGGATAGAGAGGAGAGGGAGGCCAAAAGGCCTCGACGTTCTGGTAGCTTTAGTGGTGCTCCGTCTAGGAGTCAGTTCCAGCAGACCAGAGGTCGATCATTCAGGCCTCCTTAGCCAGCTCGCTTAGAGTATCATGGGTCATCTTCTGGTCGGGGTTATCAGGGATCTCAGCAGAGTCAGCCATCTCTTAATGCACTTCTAGTGCAGAGTTCGTCTCATGCCCCATCTGTTTAGGGTTCATCCCGGTCGAGTGCATCAACTAGCCACTCTGGCGCGAGGGGTTCCCTTCAGTCCCAGTTCCCAGTACCCGGGAGTTGCTACGAGTGTGGTGAGTTCGGGCATATGCGGAGGGAGTGTCCCCGCCATGCATCCAGTTCATCTCAGTAGAGGGGCCAACCCTCATCTTCTGGCCCAGTATCTTCAGCACCCGCCCTGCCAGCTAGGGGTGAGGGTCAGGCAGCTAGGGGCCGCCCCAGAGAGGGAGGCCGATCGGGTGGTGGTCAGGCTCGATTCTATGCTCTTCAAGGCCGGTCAGATGCTATTTCTTCGGATGCTGTTATCACGGGTATTATTTCAGTCTGCCACAGAGATGCCTCAGTTTTATTTGATCCCGGTTCTACTTACTCCTATGTATCTTCATACTTTGCTCATTATTTGGGTACGACCCGAGGGTGTCTTGCTTTACATGTGCACGTATCTACCCCGATGGGCGAGACTATTATTGTGGACCACGTGTATCGGTCCTGTCTTGTTACTATTGGGGGTCTAGAGACCCGAGTTTATTTGTTGCTGTTGAGCATGGTAGATTTTGATGTTATTCTGGGCATGGACTGGCTATCTCCGTGCCATGCTATTCTACACTGTCACGCCAAGACAGTCACATTGGCTATGCCGGGTGTTCTGAGGATTGAGTGGCGTGGTATGACTGACTATGTCCCCAGTAGGGTGGTTTCCTTCCTAAAGGACCAACGGATGGTTAGGAAAGGTTGTCTATCATATTTGGATTTTGTGAGAGATGTTGGAGCTGAGACTTCTAGTCTTGATTCGGTTCCCTTTGTGAGGGATTTACCTGATGTGTTTCCAGTAGACCTGTCGGGCATGCCGCCGGATAGGGACATTGAATTTGGTATTGATATGGGGCCGGGCACTTAGCCCATCTCTATTCCTCCCTATTGTATGGCACCATCTGAGTTAAAGGAGTTGAATGAGCAGCTTCAGGAACTCCTAGATAAGGGGTTTATTCGTCCTAGTGTGTCACCATGGGGTGCACCGGTCTTATTTGTGAAGAAGAAATATGGAACAATGAGAATGTGTATTGATTACAGGCAGCTGAACAAGGTGACAGTGAAGAATAAGTATCCACTACCCCGTATTGATAATTTGTTTGATCAGCTCCAGGGAGCAAGGGTATTCTCGAAGATTGACCTCCGTTCAGGATACCACCAGCTGAAGATTAAGGATTTTGATATTATGAAGACAACTTTTAGGACGAGATATGGGCATTATGAGTTTCTAGTTATGTTGAGTAATACCCCAGCCGCATTCATGCATTTGATGAACAACGTGTTCCGGCCGTATCTGGATTCATTTGTGATTGTGTTTATTGATGACATCCTGGTGTACTCGCATAGCGAGGAGGAGCATGCTCAGCATTCGAGAGTAGTATTGCAGAGATTGAGGGAGGAGAAGCTTTATGCAAAGTTCTCCAAGTGTGAGTTTTGGCTTGGTTCTGTGGCTGGTATTCAGGTTGATCCGAAGAAGATAGAGGCGGTGCAGAGTTGCCCTAGACCGACCTCAGCCACGAAGATTCGTAGATTCCTTGGGTTGGTAGGGTATTATTGCCGGTTTGTTCAGGGATTTTCTTTTATTGCATCGCCCTTGACCAGGTTGACTCAGAAGGGTGCTCCATTCGTGTGGTCCGAGGAGTGTGAGGAGAGCTTTCAGAAGCTCAAGACAGCTTTGACCATGTCTCCAATGTTGGTATAGCCATCAGCTTCAGGTTCTTACATTGTGTATTGTGATGCTTCTAAAGTTGGGATCGGATGTGTGTTGATGCAGGAGGGTAGAGTTATTGCATATGCTTCTCGTCAGCTGAAGCCCCATGAGAAGAACTACCCCGTACATGATTTGGAGTTGGCTTCTATAGTTCATGCTTTGAAAATTTGGAGGCACTACTTATATGGCGTATCTTGTGAGGTATATACCAATCATCGCAATCTTCAGCATTTGTTCAAACAAAAGGATCTTAATTTGAGGCAGCGGAGATGTCTTGAGTTGCTCAAGGATTATGACATTACCATTTGGTATCATCCGGGGAAGGCCAATATAGTGGACGATGCTTTGAGCCGAAAGGTGGTGAGTATGGGTAGCTTGGCGTACATTCCAGTTGGGGAGAGGCCCTTTGCAGTTGATGTCCAGGCTTTGGCCAATCAGATGGTAAGGCTAGATATTTCGGAGCCTAGTCGGGTGTTGGCTTGTGTGGTTTCTCGGTCTTCCTTGTATGACCGCATTAGAGAGTGCCAACATGATGATCCACATTTGCTTGTCCTTAAGGAAAGGGTTCAGTATGATGATGCCAGGGATGTGGTTATTGATAGTGATGGTGTGTTGAGGATGCAGGGCCAGATTTGCGTGACCAATGTGGATGGGCTTCGGGAGTTGATATTGGAGGAGGCCCACAGCTCGCAATATTCTATTCATCCAGGTGCCGCGAAGATGTATCAAGATTTGAGACAACATTAATGGTGGAGGATAATGAAGAAGGATATTGTGAGTTATGTAGCTCGGTGTCTCAACTGTCAACAGGTCAAGTATGAGCATCAGAGGCCCGGTGGTGTACTTCAGCGCATAGATATTCCCGAGTGGAAGTGGGAGAGGATTACTATGGACTTTGTGAGTGGTCTCCCTCGGAAAACAAGGAAGTTTGATTCGATTTAGGTGATTGTGGATCGACTGACCAAGTTCGCGCACTTCATTCCGGTATGTACCACCTATTCCTCGGAGCGGTTAGCAGAGATTTTCATCTGGGAGATTGTACGGTTGCATGGGGTCCCAATTTCCATCATATCAGATAGGGGTACTCAGTTTACTTCTCAGTTCTAGAGGACTTTTCAGCGAGAGTTGGGTACGCAGGTAGAGTTGAGCACAACGTTTCATCCTCAGACGGACGGGCAATCCGAGCGTACCATTCAGATATTGGAGGACATGTTGCGTGCCTGTGTTATTGATTTTGGAGGTTCTTGGGCTGATTTCTTGCCTCTTGCAGAGTTTGCTTACAACAACAGCTATCAATCCAGCATTCAGATGGCACCATATGAGGCCTTATATGGGAGACGGTGTAGATCTCCGGTGGGTCGGTTTGAGCCCGGCGAGGCTAGGTTGTTGGGGACAGAAGTGGTCTAGGATGCCTTAGATAAGGTGAAGGTGATCCAGGAGACACTTCGTACAACTCAGTCGCGTCAGAAGAGTTATGCAGACCGGAAGGTCCGAGATGTATCTTATATGGTGGACGAGAAGGTCTTGTTAAAGGTTTCGCCTATGAAGGGCGTCATGAGGTTTGGGAAGAAAGGGAAGCTGAGTCTGAGGTTCATTGACCCTTTTGAGATCCTTAGGAGGATTGGGGAAGTGGCCTATATGCTTGCTTTGCCACCCAGCCTGTCGGGAGTTCATTCGGTATTTCATGTGTCTATGCTCCGGAAGTATGTTGGGGACCTATCTCATATGTTGGACTTCAGTACAGTACAATACAGTTGGATGATGATTTGACCTATGATGTGGAGCCAGTGGCTATTTTGGGTTGTTAGGTTCAAAGATTGAGGTCAAAGGATATAGCGTCGGTGAAGGTGCAGTGGAAAGGTCGGCCCGTGGAGGAGGCTACTTGGGAGACCGAGTAGGAGATGCGGAGCATATATCCTCACTTGTTTGAGACTCCAGGTATGTTTCTTGACCCCCTGGAGGACGAGTGTTTGTTTTAGTTGGGGTGGATGTGATGACCCGGCCCGTCGTCACATGAGTTACCGCCCCGTTTCCCCATATTGTGTTGCTTTATGTTTTAATATCAATAATTGAGTTGATCGGGTTGAATTGAATTGGTTTTATTTGGAAATGAGGCACTTAGCCTCTTAGGAGGGAGCTTGTTTTGGAAATGTCAAGTGAAAGTTGACTATATAGTTAGAGGGCTCGGATGCAAATTCTGGTGATTCGATTAGTTTCGGGGAATGATTTGTGACTTAGGAGTGCGGTCGGAATTGAATTTGGAGGTTCGGTGTAGAATTAGGCTTGAATTGGCAAAGTTTGAATTTTGGCGAATTCCGGTTGGTAGGTGAGATTTTGATCCGAGGGTCGGAATGAAATTCCGAGAGTTGCTGTAGCTCCGTTAGGTTATTTTGGATATGTGTGTAAAATTTTAAGTCATTCAGACGTTGTTTGGTCGGGTTTTTGAGCGAATGTGAGTTTTGGAAGAATTTGATGAACTTAGGCTTGAATCCGTGGTGAATTGATGATTTTTGTGTTGTTTGGCGTGTTTTGATGATTGGAACAAGTTTGTATGATGTTTTGGAGTATGTTGGTGATTTTGGTTGAGGTCCCGAGGGCCTCGGGGTGATTCCGGGTGATCAACGGAAGGATTTTTGGACTTTGAGTGTTGCAGAAAATGCAATAGCAGTGCAGGCATTGTAAGCCTTCGCGTTCGCGTGGCAAGTGTCGCGGACACGTAGAGTAAGGTTGAGGGGGCAGGAAGTTGTTCATCGCGTTCGCATTAGGGCTACGCGTTCGCGTAGGTTAAGGGCAGTGGTGCATGGCATTCGCGTGGCTAGGTACGCGTCCACGTAGAAGAAAAATAGAGGGCCAGTTGGATGTTCAACGCATTCGCATTGACTGGCCGCGTTCGCGTAAGTGTGAAGTCCTAAGCCTTCGCGTTCGCGGGGGACCAGATGCGTTTGCGGGGGACCAGACGCGTTCGCGAAGGGTATTTTTGGTCAGCTTAAATTTTGGTCATCGCGAACGCGAGGGAGGCTCGCGTTCGCATAGAGCAATCTGGGCAATTACAGAAGGGTTTTATATAACATTTCATCTGCGACCCATTTGGTATTTCCTCCATTTTTGAACCACCTCAAGAGCTTTTGGGTATAAATTGAAAAGAGTTTTGACGGGAATCGATTAGAGGTAAGTCTCGTGACCTAGAAGCGCTATTTTATTGAAGAATCTACCTTTAATTCTTGGAAAATTGGGTGAAAAATTGAAGAACTAGGGCTTGGGTTTTTAAATGAGAAATTGGGATTTGAGAGAGCATTTGGACTCCGATTTTGATGAATTTTATATGTACGGACTCGTGGCGAGACGAGGAATCCGGTGATGTGAATTTTGTAATTTTTCGAGAAGTGGGCCCGGGGCTAGGGTTTTGCCAACTTCGTGTTTTTCGAGTTCTTTCAATTGGGTTATGTCCCATTAGCTTATTATAATGTATTCCTTGTGGTTTTGGTCAGATTCTACACACGAGGAGGTTGATTTGCGAGGGAAGCGCAAGGCGAGCTAGGATTTCGGCCGGCTTGAGGTGAGTAATGGTTATAAATGATGTACTGAGGGTCTGAAACCCCGTATTTGCACTATGTAGTGCCATGTTGAGATGAGATACGCGCTATATGATGAGCGTAGTGATGTTATTATTGGGGATTCGGACTCGGTCCATCCCGATTGATGAATCTACTGTACTTTTAACTGAGACTGAGTTAATATTAGTATATTTTGGTCTAGTTGCCATATTTAGGGCCTTGTGCCGATCTGTAGAACCCTTAGGGAGCATGTTGAGCTAATTGACCTCACTTTACCTGTTGAAATCATACTCTCAGTCATATTCTTAACTGTAAAACATAATATGAACCGGTCTTAGCAATTTTCACTCTAAATGAGGAATACCTAGGGTTGGAAACCCTGTCTTATCTGAGTGGGCCCGAGAGGCCAAGTCTATATTGACCGAGATGGGTCAAGGACCCCATAGTGAGGGTATTTGATATACACCAGATCGGGCTGCACGTCGCAGCACTATATACACATATACATATATGGATCGGACTGCACACAGCAATAGTATATTATATGGATCGGACTGCACGCCGCAGTGATATAGTATATGGATCGGACTGCACGCCGTAGTATTATAGCGCTTGGGCTGTAGGAGCCTCTCCAGAGTCTGCACACCCCCAGTGAGCGCAGTTGACTATTATTATTGGATCGGGCTGCGCGCCGCAGCAATATATATTATTATTAGATCGGGCTGCGCGCCGCAGCAGTATATACTATTATTGGATCGGGTTGCACGCCGCAGCAGTATTATGTACGGATCGGGTTGCGCGCCGTAGCAGTGTTGGTGATTTTCCGGACTTTGAGAGATTTTCACCTGTTTTCCCTGCTCAGTTGTTGTTTACTGCCTTTACTGTTGGTTATAGAACTGTGTAGTGTTTCTACGAGAATTCTTACTTTCAGTTGTTATTTATTTCTATTACTCACTGGGTCAGAGTACTGACTTTACTCCCTACACCTTGTGTGCAGATACAGGGATCCCGGAGGCATAGCTGAGTTTGTTGCTGCTGCCTAGATCATTGTCGGAGTAATCGAGGTAGCTGCCTGGCGTCCACAGGACCCGATTTCTCCTCTTGTCTTTCTTTTATTTCCGCATCTAGACTTTCATTTGTATAGGATGTTGCTCAGTTGTATCTAGAGGCTCTGACTCGTGACATCAAATAACTGATAAGGGGCTTTGTATTTCGGGTTGAGAGTGTTCGAATGGTCGGGCTTGCCTAACAAGGTGTTGGGCGCCATCACGACCGGGGTTTGGGTCGTGACAGAGGGCCAGATATGAGGATGCACTGAGTGTGGCCGAGGGCCAGATGTGAGGATACACTGAGTGATATGAGGCCGAGGGCCTGGATGTGAGGTTTTATATTATGGATCAGGCTGCACGCCGCAGCGGTATATATATTGGATCGAACTGCATGCCGCAGTGATATAGAGCTTGGGCTGTAGGAGCCCCTCCGGAGTCTGCACTCCCACAGTGAGCGCGGGTACCCATATGGATCGGACTGCACGCCACAGCGAGATATGGATCAGGCTGTACACCGTAGCTATATGTAGATCGGGCTGCACGCCGTAGCGGTTACTATATGATACTATTTGAGAGTGATCTGAGAGAGAGAGCTCGAGGGGCTGAGAGTGAGCCCGAGGGGCTGGTACTATTTTGAGATATTTCCCGAGGGGCGGACTTTTATGTGCTCATCTTGCATATTTATTTGCCTTCTTACCTGTCATACTGCGGTATTTGTGCCCGAGGGGTTGATTTTCTGTGCTTATCAGCACTAACTGTTTTGAAATCGTTTTCGTAACTATTGAAAAGATCATTTTCAAAAGACATTTAAACTGAGCCAAGATGTTTCCAAAGATTTCACAGCCATACTGTTTTCTCAAAGGATTGTACCCTGTTTCTATACAGCATGATGGTTTGCTTTACGTGATTTCTTACTGCTCAGTTATTATTTACTTTTGTTACTCACTGAGTTGGAGTACTCACTTTACTCCATGCACCTCGTGTGCAGATGCATGTATCTATTCACCCGGTAGCGGGTTTGGGCCGATCAGAGGCAAAGTTATATGAGTTAAGGAGGTGACTGTCAGCGTTCGCAGCACCAGATATTTTTCCTTTGATTATCAGTACTCTTTGTATATTTTAGACCTTGTAGTGGATTTGCATTAAGATAGATGCTCGTGACTTGTGACATCCCAGTTTGGGTTGTGTTGGGTTGTATTTCCACTAATTAATGCTATTAAGTCATACTTAAGCTGGTTATTTATGTTTAACTATCTTTGAAAAGATGAGTTTGGTTAGTTGGCTAGCCTAGTCTTAACGAGAGGCGCCAGCACGACCAGTGCAGGGTTTGGGTCGTGACAATATCCGAAAAATTTACGTCATACCCTAAAAGTTCGATTCATAAGAACAAATCATAAACCCTAAAAGTTTAGGGTTTCTTCTCTTCAAACCATTTCTTCCCCAAATTAGTAGGTAAAACTAAATATTTTAGCTACTAACAATTATCATAGATTTAATTTAGCTAAGAACAATTAATTTTTACAAATCAAACTAGAAGGAATTAAATAAAATCAGTGTATTTCGAAAAAAACAAAGAGAGGAGAGAGAAACCTACCTGGGCAGTGGAGTTGCTGGCGCTGGCAGGCGTCGGTGGCGCCGCTGCTGGAGGGAGACGAAAGGGGAGGGGGGGTTTGAGTGTGAGAGAGAGAATAGAGGGTTTGGGGAAATATTTTGAAGAAAATAAGAGAATGGGAAGGGAAATCCGTTTTTAGACATTATTTTTACAAAAAGCGACCAACTTTGGTCACTAATTTTGGTAGCAAAATGAGTATTGACTATTTTGACCACAACAGCGACCAAAGTTGGTCGCTAGTTTCTGACCGTTTGACCAGAATAGCGACCAACATTGGTCGTTATATTTAAAAAATTTAAATTACTTTTAATTCAATTTAAAATTATATAATTATAT
>MU681738.1:1905-16926 GCA_026770625.1 Nicotiana glauca | reverse complement strand
AAGAGGAAGGAAAAACTCGTAGAAGAATTCTCCGCCTTGCTCCCAATGTGTTCTTGCCTCCAAGGGTATTGTCTAACCCTAAAGTAGTGTCTCTTGCCTCATTAGGTCTAATTTTTTTGTCAAAAATATGTCCCTTCCTTATTCTTGGCCGGCCTCCTTTGTTTTATATAGGATTTAAGGCTTAAAATCCCATGTTTTACACATAAGTCCCTGAAATTTCCACCTCCTGCCGCGGTTTTGCCGCAGTCGCGGTCAAACCGCGGCCAAACATGGCCTCTGATTCTTCAATTGTCTGCGTCTGCATTCTGCCGTGGTTCTGCCGGGGTCTCAGTGAAATCGTGGTTTTTCACCCTGTTCCATTTGGAATTTGGGAAAACGCAAAACATGAAAGTTGTAACCCTTTGAGTTATCTTTCCAACCATATATTATGGAGCCAAAATAAAATTCTGAGTAAATAGTTATGTATATTTTACTAGACAGTGCGCAATATGCCTCATTGAGTTTTTGTTTGTTCTCAACTATCAAATTTGACCCCCGAACACGATCCCGGCTTAATTCCTTGAGCTTTTACTCAGACTTCAAAGTTTCAAATCACTTAAATTCATTCCATAACATCTATATAGCTCGGAATCAAACCTACAAGGCATAAAACACACAATTAGTGTAAAACTCTAGCGATTAAAGCGCAAACTCAACTAAAGTGCAGTAAATTAGAGTGTAATAATCGACTAAAACACGTCATTATAGCTTATCATCAACACTCTAGGGTGGGCGTCATATCCCCCGACTCTGACTCGATGAGACCCTTGCCTCGATTCCGGTCCCTTGTTATCATGTCTCGAGCTTGATTTATCTTATTGGAGTTCGAGGTATACCATGGTCCCAGGTAAAGTTTTACCTGTATACAATTTGCATCGTCGGTTTCTCTGGCAGGAGAGAAATCAAGAGCGCCACACAAGTAACTTAGATTATATAATTCGAGCAATTACAATTTACCTGTGACTTAGAATGATTTCTGGGAAATAAGATGCGTATTACTGTGTCTCTTTACCACAGTTAAAGAGTTGGTAATTTTTTCAAATAATTTCTATGCTTCGTCCAAAAAAATGGATTCAGTTAAATTCATTGAACCCATGCTCTATCCCTCTTGATCAATAGGCTGTGCCGACAAGGAAGATATTGCTCTAATGGACGCAATGCACGAAATTGTTTTGAGATGTAGGCGGGCTTGGACTCATAAGCTATCTTAGGTTGAGCCGAAAAATAGAATGTTTAGTTCGTTTCTGTCTGAACAACGATTCGTATGTGTCACACCCCTTTTTTCCATCCCTAAGATATATATGTATTAAGGATTGTGGGTTCAAGGGTTTTTTCAACTGAAGTGATAATTTTGAAATATGGATTATTTATTGTTCAGAGTCGCTACTTGAAATTGATTTTTGGTGTTTCAAGTCACCTTTTATTTAAATCCCTAGTCAAAGGAAAGTTGACTCTATTTTTATCGGTCCGCGAAAACAAAGTTCGGGTAAGAAATTCTATTGACCGGAGAGAAGATGCAAGGCATTCCCCGAGTCCCGTGGTTCTAGCACGGTCGCTTTATTGACTTAAAATTTGGCTTAAATTAATTTTGGGCAAATTGTGATTCATACGATTTTCATGTTTTACCTATCTGCTTTTATCTCTTGATTATTAGAAAAATTAAAGAATATTTTGAATAATAAGATTCATGACCACACTACGCAAGCGAATGCGTGATCGACGAAATTTATTATTGAGTCATAACAGCGCTACGCAAGCGAATCCGGAGTCATGACAAACAATTATTAGTATGTTATTTACTTTTGAAAATTCACTACCATTGTGCTTTTGAGGAAAAATTAACTTTTGAAAATTTATTAAATCTCACTACCGCGCTACGCAAGCGAATCCGCGATTTTAGCAAAAGAATTAATTAGATTAGAAATTAATTAAACTAATGGGTACGGTATGAGATTATTCAATTAGTTTGTTGAACTACGCAAGCGAGTCCGTGAATAAAAAAGGAAAGCGCACCTGGTAATTGCCTAGCGCTTAAATTAATTTAAAAGTGATTAAGTTATTAAATTATTTAATTATTAAATGAAGCTAATTTTTATTGAAGATATTTGATAAGTTTTGCCTTTTGAAAATTGGGGCAACTTGGATTTTTATAGCTTAAAGAAACTGATGGGCTCTTTTTGGGTTATTAAGAAAATATGGCCCCAACAGACGTACTGGCCATTCATGAGAATAATGGGCCACTTTGAATATTCTTGATGAACTGGGCCGGCGAGCCTAATTTACTTAGCCCACCCCATTTGTCCCAACAGATTCCGTAAAAATTGTGTGGGGTAGCCACTTTTTAATATTTACTTTTTATCCAGCATTTTTAATGCTTAGCAATAGTAGCCACTAGTATATTAAAATTAATATGAAAAGACTGTGTTACCCTTTCTTCTATCCCTTTCATGTTAGGGAGAAGAATTGTGCGACCGACGCAAAGGTTCAGAACCTTCATGCCTAGACAGTTGCTATCACAGTGCTTTAGAAATGGGAAAATAGCATTTTTTTTATCCTTATGTTATTGTCTTATTCTGATTTTGGCCCCTGCGGAAATAGCGTTTTTTATCCCTGGTGCATTTTTTTTTTATCACAATGCTCATTTTCCTTGGTTCCTTTCATGATTATTCGTGAATAGTATTTTCTTATTTGATCTTGTCGTCTTAAGTTAGTATGACTTTCATTTTAATAAGCACCAGCGTCTTTTTTTGTGCGCAAAAAGTTTCAAAGCTTTTCAAATTCCTCTTCCGTATAGTATCATTTCATTTAGTTTCATAAAGTTTGAGTTCCAAATTCAAAAGTTAAGGACAGACAGTCCTTAACTTACAGTTAGACGTTCAAAAGTTAAGGACGCTTGGTCTTGAAGTTTGAGTTCCAAGTTCAAAAGTTAAGGACATATAGCCTTGAAGTCCTTAACTTATAGTTACACGTTCAAAAGTTAAGGACAAGCAGTCCTAAAGTCCTTAACTTATAGTTACAAGTTCAAAAGTTAAGGGCAATAGGTCCTTAACTTTGACTTATAAGTTCAAAAGTTAAGGACGCTTGGCCTTGATGTTTAAGTTCCAAGTTCAAAAGTTAAGGACGTGTAGTCCTAAAGTCCTGAACTTAAAATCAAAAGTTAAGGACATGTAGTCCTGAAGTCCTGAACTTAGAGTTCTAAGTTCAAAAGTTAAGGACATGAAGTCCTGAAGTTAAGGACATGAGCAGAAGGGTATTTTCGTCCGGACAGTTAAAGTTTATTAAACTAGTGGCTAAAGACTAAAGACATTTAAAACACTGGCTTTATTTTTAAAGACAAAAGCTGCTAGTGGCTATTTGTGCACATCGCCCCCCAACAGACGTATTGGCCATTCATGAGAATAATGGGCCAACTTGAATATTATTGATGAACTGGGCCGGCGAACCTAATTTACTTAGCCCACCCCATTTGTCCCAACAGATTCGCTCTAATACACACCCATTAACATATTTTAACTCCCTGAACAAAATCAAAACTCATGAGAAGCTGTAGGTGTCCATATCCAAGGCATTTACTGTTTCAAGGTACGTCCATGAGAATGAAGCATTTACTTTTTTAACAGAAAAAGAAAGAAGATAAAGCAAATATAGTATTGAAGTACTAGATAGTAGAAATAGCCCTTCACAAGGTTCTTTCATTGGAATAAAAAGGAATTTCATGAATTTTTTACAATATTAGAAATTAACCAATGACCATGAAGAAAAGACTATTGAAGCAATATGGCGAGTCTCTTTTATCCTTGGAAATTTGCGGCATTTCTCAGCTTATCGCCATGAATTAATTACGTCTATTCTCTTTGCAAAATTCAAACGCTACTTAACAAAGAGCATGAAACTAACAAAACAAAACATGGCCATTAAAACTATTCAACATCTTCTAACTCCATATAAGTACAGAACATTAAAGATGAAAATTTCAACAGAAAACATGAGTCTTGTGCAAATAAGGATGCCGCCATTTAATCATTTGTGCGAAAGAACACAAACTTCTAAGAACATACTAAAGGAAATTTGAGACAAACTCATGAATCATGGTTTCATTCATTCAGTATCCAACACTAACTTGATACTACATAGTTAGAGGAATACCTTGAGAGCAGATAATGTGACGACCCAAAGGGTCATCACCTGTTTTCTCATTTATTCCGTGCTTTCGAGGCCTTGAAAACCTCATTTTTAGTCGCCTCAATTTACTTGCACAGTCCGAGCGCGTAGCCGGAAAGCTTAAATATGAATTCTGTGTGAAAAATGATGAATTTTGATAGTAATATGATTAAAGTTGACTTTGGTCAACATTTTAGGTAAATGGACCTGGACCCGTGATAGGACAGTCCCGGAGGGTCCGTAGAAAAATATGAGACTCGGGCGTATGCCCGGAATCAAAATCTGAGGTCCCGAGAAATGAATTTTTAAAAGAAATTTTTTTCTGAAAATTTTAAGGAAATTTGAAATGAAAATGGATTAGAACGTGTTGGTATCGGGCCCGTATTTTGGTTCCGGTGCCCAGTACAGGTCTTATATGTGGTTAAAGCACTTTCTGTGGAGTTTGGTTGAATTTGGACGTCGTTTGACGTGTTTCGGACTCAAAGTTTTAAAGTTGAAAGTTTATGAAATTTGGAAGAAATCATGGATTTTAAGGCTTAATTAAGTGTTTTTGATGTTATTTTGGCGATTTGATCGCATGGTTAAGTTCGTAGGATGTCGTTGAGTTAGTATGTGTGTTTGTTTAGGAGTCCCGAGGGCTCGGGAGTGTTTTCGGAGGTGTTCGGGTTGGTTTTGAACTTAGTGGAATTGCAGAAATATCTGTTACAGGTGAACAGTAGATTTCTTCATCGCGTTCGCAATGACCCCTTTGCATTCGCATAGCTTCAGAGTCCTCCCTCCTTCGCGTTCGCATCCCTATCATTGTGATCGGTAAGCCAAATTCAGGACCCCAGAAGGTTCCTCTTCGCGTTTGCATTGAGCTGTTCGCGAACGCATAGCTCTGCAGCCTTCCTCAACGTGTTCGCGTGGCCCTTTACGCGTTCGCGTATAACAAAACCCTGGACCCCAGCCCTTTCCTTCTATGCGATCGCGACTTACCTTCCGCGAACGCGATGCTTGCCAGCTTCTCTTCTTTGCGAACGCGACCCTCATGTCGCGAACGCATAGGGCAATTTCGCCCAGTGATTTTTTTAAAAACTTTTCAGAAACAGTAGATACGGGTTTATTTCAAAATTCACACGAGCTCTCTTCATCCCCAAGCTCTTAGGAGTCCATTGAAGCCCCCATTCTTCAAGTCCACTTGGGTTAGTAAATACCCACTTATTTCCTTCATTTTCGTGCATTAACTATTGAATTTCTAAGCTTAAATCACATAGATTAGGGTGGAAATTTGGGAAAATGGATAGAGTTAGGGATTTTCAATTTTCTTCGATTTAGACATCATTTTGGGGTCGAATTTGAAAACAAATTATATATTCGGGCTCGTGGGGGAATAGGTGATATGAATTTAGTCCGAACCTTGTGTTTCGACCAAGCGGGCCCGGGGTCAATTTTTGGAATTTTGGGAAGAAAGGTTGGGAATCTATATTTAGGCATTGGGTTTGATTTGTTTAGCTATTATTGATATTATTAAGTGGTTATTGCATAGATTTGATTGAATTGGAGCCGAGTTTGAGAGGAAAAGCGGTGATAGAGGATTGATTCGGCCGTGGAAGTTGAGGTAAGTGTTTGGTCTAACCTTAGCTTGAGGTAATAGGAGTCGAGTCTTGTTTTCTACTTGCTAATTATCGAGTACGGTGTATAGTCATGGTCACAAGTATCTATACATTAGTGTCTAGCATGACCGTGACTCCTTAAAAGGTGATTATCATGACTTTGTTGTGAATACCATGTTAATTGAGGATTTCTATACATTGTAAAGAACATGTGAAAAACATTATGATCATTTTATTTTCATGGTGTATTGGCTCGGTTGTAATACAAATTGAAAAAGTATCAGAGATTATGAAATTCTTGGGAGCATTGGCTCAAGTGATAAAGTGAGATGTGAAGTAAGAAATGAAAGAAAGCTAATGAGTTATTGGTTATTCCCTTGCCAGGATATTTTGCTGTTTGGTAGACTTTTCTCCCTTGCCGGGATATTGAAATTGTTGTTATTGTTCCCTTGTCGGGATTCCTATTTTGTTTGTATATTCCCTCGCCCCATTGTTTGTGATTATTGTTTGGGTGAGGACGAGTGATAAAACACGAAGGGTGATGCCGTGCATGATTATGATATGAATACTAATTCACGAAGGAACATTCCGTACCATGATATGATTACTAATACACGAAGGAACATTCTGTGCCATGATATGAGTGTTTATGCACGAAGGATCATTACGTGCCATCATTTTGTGAGGTAAATCACGAAGGGTGATGCCGTGTACGTTATATGATTAATTTGGTGAGAACGAGAGTAAAACACGAAGGATGGTGCCGTGCATCTGTCGATTTCTTATTCTCGTTGATATTGTAGTTGTACAGTTTCATTCCTTATTTACTGATTCTATATCTTAACTGTTATAGCCCCTACAGCATGCTCCCCCCTTCTTTATCTGGTTAATTTATGTGTTTCTACTCTATTGCATATATATATAGAACTGCACAGGTTGATTGGTAGTCCGGTCCTAGCCTCATCACTACTTCGCCGGGGTTAGGCCAGACACTTACCAAAATATGGGGTCGGTTGTGCTGCTACACATCTGTGCTTTTTTGCACAGATCACTGTGTTGGAGCAGCTTTTGGACAGCAGCAGTAGATCGGAAGTAGGCCTTCAGTCCAGAGTGAGATACCGAGGTGGCCTTGCAGGCGTCCGCGGGCCCGACGTCTCCCTTATCTTGTTTTTAGTTATTATCCCTTGTATTTCGGGACAAACTCTTGTCATTTCTTTGTAAACATTGTATTTAGTAAACTCTTAGAAGTTCGTGAGTCACGTGATGCCGGGTTTTGGGGTAGCGTATTGTGTTAACTTCTGCAGTTTTATTCAGTTTCTTTAATGTTAAGTCTTCCGCTTTAATAATTTAAATTCAAGGTATAAACTTTGAAAAGGGGTAATTAAGTTGGCTTGCCTAGCTCCTGTCAGTAGGCGCCATCACGACTCCCGACGGTGGGAAATTCGGGTCGTGACAAGTTGGTATCAGAGCACTAGGTTACATAGATCTCACAACTCACGGACAAACTTTGTAGAGTCTGAGGAATCGGTATGGAGACGTCTATATTTATCCCCCAGAGGCTACAGAGTTAGGAAAACTTCACTTTTATTCTTTCTTGTTGTACGATTCTGTTTCTCAAATACTGATTGTCTTTCTACTCTGTTCTTTTACAGATGGGGAGAACACGCGCTTCCTCTTCTACTGCTCAGCAGCCCGATCCCCCAGCAGCAGCTCCTACGAGGGGCAGAGGCCGAGGCCATGCCAGAGGCCGAGGCAGGGTCAGAGCTTAGCCCCGAGCAGCAGCCCCAGGGGTAGAGCCTTAGATTGATTATGACGAGGAGGTTCCAGCTCCTGAAGCTCCGGTAGGACCAGCTCAGGTCCCAGAGGGGTTTATAGCCACCCCAATTCTTCAGGACGCTTTGGTTAGATTGGTAGGTCTTATGGAGAGCGTCACTCGAGTGGGTTTGCTTCTAATAGCACCAGCCACTTCCCAGGCTGGAGGAGGAGTTCAGACTCCTGCTACACGTACTCCGGAGCAGGTAGCTCCCCAGGCTCAAGTTTTAGTGGTTCAGCCAGCTGTGGCAGTTCAGCCAGGTATTATGACTCAGATCGACGATGGAGCGGCTATGTCCGCAGATGCTTTGTGGAGGCTGAATAGGTTCACCAAGCTCTTCACTACCACATTCAGCGGTGCTTCTTCAGAGGACCCCCAAGATTTCTTATATAGCTTCCATGAGGTTCTTCGGACTATGGGTATTGTGGAGACCAATGGGATCGACTTCGCCACCTTTCGTCTATCTGGATCCGCCAAGACTTGGTGGAGGGACTATTGTTTAGCCAGACCAGCAGGGTCGCTATCTCTGACTTGGGACCAGTTTATAGAGTTGTTCTTGGAGAAGTTTCTCCCCGTTACTCAGTGAGAGGCTCTTCGCAGGCAGTTTGAGCGCCTTCAGTAGGGCTCTATGACAGTAACACAGTATGAGACCCGATTCATTGATCTAGCTTGCCATGCTATTGTCATACTCCCTATCGAGAGAGAGAGAGAGAGAGAGAGAGAGAGAGGGTGCGGAGGTTTATTGATGGTTTGATTCAGTCGATTAATCTCCAGATGGCTCTGGGAGCCGGGAGTGAGATCAGTTTTCAGGAGGCGGCCAATGCGGCCCACCGAGTTGAGATGGCGCTGTCACAGAGAGGTGGTCATGGGTCGGATAAGAGGCCCCGTCACTCAGGCAGATTCAGTGGTACATTGTCTGGAGGTAGAGATTCTTATGGTAGAGGCCATCCTCCTAGGCCCTTTCAATTAGCTTTACAGGTCTCTCATGGTACCTCAGGTGGTAGTGGTTCTCAGCGACATTATTCTGATCAGCAGACTTTCAGCGCACCACCAGCTCCCATTAGTGCCCCACCACTTTAGATTTTTCGGGGTGGACATTCAGGTCGACGGGGTCAACAGCCTCAGCAGCTGAGGGCTTGTTATGCTTATGGTGACCCGAGTCACATTGTCAGATTTTGCCCTCGAGCTTCGAGCAGTTCCCAGCAGCAGGGTCCTCGTCCTATGATACAGGCATCAGGTGTTCCACAGGCTGCCAAGCCAGCTAGAGGTGGGGGTAGAGGTTATAGAGGTGGAGCTAGAGATCATAGCGGTTGAGCTCGGACCGCCAGAGGTAGAGGCCAACTAGCAGCCGATCGTCCCTAAGATATGGTTCAGGGAGGTGGGGCCCAGCCCCAGTGTTATGCTCTTCCAGCCAGGCCAGAAGCTTAGTCTTCAGATGCAATTATTATAGGTACTATTCTGGTCTCCGATAGGTATGCTTCAATGCTATTTAACCCTGGTTCTACGTATTCGTATGTGTCATCCTATTTTGCACCGTACTTGGTTATGCCTAGTGATGCCTTGAGTGTTCCTGTATATGTATCTACACCGATGGGTGATTTTATAGTGGTCAACCGAGTTCATTATTCTTGTGTTGTGGTGTTTAGGGGTCTTGAGACCCGTGATGATTTGTTGCTTTTAGATATGGTGGATTTTGACGTTATATTAGGGATGGATTGGTTGTTCCTGTATCATGCTATCTTGGATTTCCATGCCATGACCGTGACCTTGGCTTTACCAGATTTGCCCCAATTGGAGTGGAGAGGGACCCCATGTCATGCCATCCACAGTGTTATATCTTATGTGAAGGCTCGACACATGGTCGAGAAGGGGTGTTTAGCTTATTTGGCGTATGTTCGCGACTTTAGCGCAGAGATCCCTTCTATTGTTTCTGTCTCTATTGTACGGGAGTTCCCTGAGGTTTTCCTTTCAGACCTGCTGGGTTTGCCACCGAACAAGGATATTGATTTATGTATTTATCTGGCTCCGGGAACGCAACCTATTTCTATCCCGCCGTATTGCATGTCCCCTCCAGAGTTGAAAGAGTTAAAGGGTTAGTTGCAGGATTTGCTTAAGAAGGGTTTCATTAGACCTAGCGTTTCGCCTTGGGGTGCGCCAGTATTATTTGTGAATAAAAAGGATGGTTCGATGAGGATGTGCATTGATTACCGACAATTGAACAAAGTTACAATCAAGAATAAGTATCCGTTACCGAGGATTGATGATTTGTTCGACCAGCTTCAGGGTGCCAAAGTGTTTTCAAAGATATACTTGAGATCTGGCTACCACCAGTTGAGGATTAGGGTATCCGATGTCCCTAAGACAGCATTCCATACTCGGTATGGGCATTATGAGTTCCTGGTCATATCATTTGGGTTGACCAATGCCCCAGCAACATTTATGGAGTTGATGAACTGAGTTTTCAGGCCTTATTTGAACTTGTTTGTGATAGTTTTTATTGATGATATTCTAATATACTCCCGCAGTCAGGAGGAGCAAGAGCAACACCTCAGAGTGGTTCTTCAGAATCTAAAGGATAGCCAGTTATATGCTAAGTTCTCGAAGTGCGAGTTTTGGTTGAGTTCGGTTGCATTTCTGGGTCACATCGTATTAGTAAAGGGTATTTAGGTGGACCCAAAGATGATTGAGGCAGTCAAGAACTGGCCTCGACCAGCTTCAACTACAAAGATTCGGAGTTTCTTGGGGTTAGCAGGCTATTATCGTCGATTTGTGGAGGGGTTTTCATCTATCGCAGCCCTGATGACCAGGTTGACCCAGAAGGGTGCCCAGTTCAGATGGTCGGATGAGTGTGAGGCAAGCTTTCAGAAGCTCAAGATAGCTCTGACTACGACACCGGTATTGGTTTTGCCCACAGGTTCAGGGCCTTATACAGTCTATTGTGATGCTTCCTGTATTGTGCTTGGTGTAGTATTGATGCAGGATGGCAGAGTCATTGCCTATGCTTCGAGGCAGTTGAATATCCACGAGAAGAACTATCCGGTTCATGATGTAGAGTTGGCAGCCATTGTTCATGCTTTAAAGATTTGGAGGCATTATCTATATGATGTGACGTGTGAGGTGTACACTGATCAGAAGAGTCTTTAGTACTTGTTCAAGCAAAAAGAGTTGAATTTGAGGAAGAGGAGGTGGTTGGAGTTGTTGAAAGATTATGATGTTACTATCTTGTATCACCCGGGAAAGGCCAATGTAGTGGCCGATGCCTTGAGTAGAAAGTCTGCCAGCATGGGCAGTCTTGCATATATTCCGGCTAGCTAGAGGCCGCTTGCTTTGGATGTTCAGGCTTTGGCCAATCAATTCGTGAGGTTGATATTTTTGAGCCTAGCCGATTGTTAGCTTGCACGGTCGCTCGTTCTTCGTTATTAGAGCGTATCCCTGATCGATAGTTTAATGATCCCCATTTGTGTGTCCTGAGAGACATGGTGTAGCGTGGAGGTGCCAAGAAGGTGACCTTAGATGATAATGGTGTCTTGAGATTGCAGGGGCGAGTTTGTGTGCCCAATGTTGATGGGATTCGGAGTTGATCTTAGCGGAGGCCCATAGTTCCTGGTATTCTATTCACCCGGGCGCCGCGAAGATGTATCTGGATCTGAGGCAGCACTATTGGTGGCGCAGAATGAAGAAAAATATTGTTACATATATGGCTCGATGTTTGAACTGTCAGTAGGTTAAGTACGAGCATCAGAGGCCTGATGGACTGTTTTAGAGGATTGAGCTTCCCGAGTGGAAGTGGGAGAGGATTACTATGGATTTTATTACTTGACTCCCGTTGACCCGGAAGAAGTTTGATGCGATTTGGGTCATTGTTGATACGCTGCCAAGTCAGTACATTTTGTTCCTGTTGCAGCCACTTATTCATCCGAGAGGTTAGCTGATATCTACATCAGAGAGATTGTTCGCCTTCGTGGGGTGTCAGTATATATCATTTCGAACCGGGATACTCAGTTTATCTCGCGCTTCTGGAGAGTAGTTCAGCGAAAGTTGGGCACCCAGGTTGATTTGAGCACAGCATTTCATCCTCAGATGGACGGACAGTCCGAGCGGACTATTAAGATATTGGAGGACATGCTCCGAGCTTGTGTTATTGACTTTGGAGGTTCGTAGGATCAGTTCTTGCCTTTACCGGAGTTTGCCTACAACAACAGCTACCAGTCTAGCATCCAGATGGCTCCTTATGAGGCTTTATATGGTAGACGGTGTCAATATCCGGTTGGATGGTTTGAGCCGGGAAAGGCTAGGTTGTTGGGTACAGATTTAATTCAGGAGGCCTTGGACAAGGTCAAGATCATTCAGGATAGGCTTCAGATAGCTTAGTCCAGGCAGAAGAGTTATGCAGATCGCAAGGTTTGAGATGTGGCTTTCATGGTTGGTGAGAGAGTATTGCTCCGAGTGTCGCCTATGAAGGGCGTAATGAGATTTGGGAAGAAGGGAAAGCTTAGCCCTAGGTTTATTGGCCCATTTGAGATTCTCGATCGTGTGGGAGAGGTGGCTTATAGACTTGCCTTGCCGCCTAGCTTGTCAACCGTGCATCCAGTTTTTTATGTATCCATGCTTCGGAGGTATTACGGTGATCCATCCCACGTGTTAGATTTTAGCACTGTCCAGTTGGACAAGGATCTGTCTTATGAGGAGGAGCCGATGTCTATTCTAGACCGACAGGTTCGACAGTTGAGGTCAAAGAGTTTTCCTTCAGTGCGCGTTCAGTGGAGAGGTCAGCCTCGTGAGGCATCGACCTGGGAGTCCGAGTCTGATATGCGGAGTCGTTATCCTCATCTTTTTCCCGACTAAGGTACTTCTTTCTTTTGTCCGTTTGAGGACGAACGATTGTTTTAGAGGTGGAGAATGTGACAACCTAAAGGGTCATCACCTATTTTCTCATTCATTCTGTGCTTTCGAGGCCTTGAAAACCTTATTTTTAGTTACCTTGATTTGTGTGTGCAGTCCGGGCGCATACCCGGAAAGCTTAAATATGAATTCTATGTGAAAAATGATGAATTTTGATAGTAATATGATTAAAGTTGACTTTGGTCAACTTTTTCGGTGAACGGACCCAGACCCGTGATTGGACGGTCCTAGAGGTTCCGTAGAAAAATATGGGACTCGGGCGTATGCCTGGAATCAAAATTCAAAGTCCCGAGCCCGAGAAATGAATTTTTAAAAGAAATTGTTTTTCTGAAATTTTAAAGGAAATGTGAAATGAAAATGGATTAGAACGTGTTGGTATCAGGCCCTTATTTTGGTTCCGGCGCCCTGTACAGGTCTTATATGTGGTTTAAGCGCTGTCTGTGGAGTTTGGTTGAATTCGGACGTCGTTTGACGTGTTTGGACTCAAAGTTCTAAAGTTGAAAGTTTATGAAATTTGGAAGAAATCATGGATTTTAAGGCTTAATTTAGTGTTTTTGATGTTATTTTGGTGATTTGCTCGCACGGTTAAGTTCGTAGGATGTCTTTGAGTTAGTATGTGTGTTTAGTTAGGAGCCCCGAGGGCTCGGGAGTGTTTTGAGAGGTGTTCGGGTTGGTTTTGAACTTAGTGGAATTGCAGAAAAATTTGCTACAGGTGAACAGTAGATTTCTTCATCGCGTTCGCAATGACCCATTTTTGTTTGCATAGCTTTAGAGTCCGCCCTCCTTCGCTTTCGCATCCCTATCATCGCGATCACGTAAGTCAAATTCAGGACCCCAGACGGTTCCTCTTCGCGTTCGCATTGAGCTGTTCGCAAACGCATAGCTCTACAGCCTTCCTCAACGCGTTCGCGTGGCCCTTCACGCGTTCGCGTATAACAAAACCCTGGACCCCAGCCCTTTCCTTCTATGCGATCGCGGCTTACCTTTTGCGAATGCGGTGCTTGCTAGCTTCTCTTATTTGCGAACGCGACCCTCATGTCGCGAGCACATAGGGCAATTTCGCCCAGTGATTTTTTTTTGAAACTTTTCAGAAACAGTAGATACGGGTTTATTTCAAAATTCACACGAGCTCTTTTCTTCCCCAAACTCTTAGGAGTCCATTGAAGCCCCCATTCTTCAAGGCCACTTGGGTTAGCAAATCCCCACTTATTTCCTTCATTTTCCTTCAATAATTATTGAATTTCTAAGCTTAAATCACATGGATCAGGGTGGAAATTGGGGGAAATGGGTAGAGTTAGGACTTTTCAATTTTCATTGGTTTAGACCTCGTTTTGGGGTCGAATTTGAAAACAAATTGTATATTCGGGCTCGTGGGGGAATGAGTGATATGAATTTGGTCGGAACCTCGTGTTTCGACCAAGCAGATCCGGGGTCGATTTTTGGAATTTTGGTAAAAAAAATTGGGAATCTATATTTAGGCATTGGGTTTGATTTGTTTAGCTATTATTGATATTATTAAGTCATTATTGCATATATTTGATTGAATTTGAGCCGAGTTCGAGAGGAAAAGCGGTAATAGGGGATTGATTCGGCCATTGAAGTTAAGGTAAGTGTTCGGTCCAACCTTAGCTTGAGGGAGTAGGAGTCGAGTCTTGTTTGTTACTTGATAATTGTTGAGTACGATGTATAGGCATGGTGACGAGTATCTATACATTGGTATCTAGCATGACCGTGAGTCCTTAAAAGGTGATTATCATGATTTTGTTGTGAATTCCATGTTAATTGAGGATTTCTATATATTATAAAGAACATGTGAAAAAAATTATGATCATTTGATTTTCATGGTGTATTGGCTCGGTTGTAATACAAATTGAAAAGGTATATGAGATTATGAAATTCTTGGGAGCATTGGCTCAAGTGATAAAGTGAGATATGAAGTAAGAAATTAAAGAAAGCTAATGAGTTATTGGTTATTCCCTTGCCGGGATGTTTTGCTGTTTGGTAGACTTTTCTCCCTTGCCGGGATATTGAAATTGTTGTTATTGTTCCCTTGTCAGGATTCCTATTTTTTTTGTCTATTCCCTCTCCCCATTGTTTGTGATTGTTGTTTGGGTGAGGACGAGTGATAAAGCACGAATGTTGATGCCGTGCACGATTGTGATATGAATACTAATGCACGAAGGAATAGTCCGTGACATGATATGATTACTAATGCACGAAGGAAAATTCCGTGCCATGATATGAGTGTTTATGCACGAAGGATCATTTCGTGCCATCATTTTGTGAGGTAAAGCACGAAGGGTGATGCCGTGTTAGTTATATGATTGATTTGGTGAGAATGAGAGTAAAGCACGAAGGGTGGTGCCGTGCATCTGTCGATTTCTTATTCTCATTGATATTGTAGTTGCACAGTTTCATTCCTTATTTACTGATTCTATGTCTTAACTATTATAGCCCCTACAGCATGCTCCCCCCCTTCTTTATCTGGTTAATTTCTATGTTTCTACTCTA
>MU681737.1:17561-48711 GCA_026770625.1 Nicotiana glauca | reverse complement strand
CCCACCTCGCCCCACCCCACGAAAAAATAATTTAGATATATTTTTCAGTTTTAATTTTTTTATTTATCTGTTTAAAAGTTTAAAATTTTACAAATTGAAAAATTATGAGTTCGGAGGTTTATGTATTTGAAAGTTTACGGGTTTAGAAATTATAAAATTTACGGGTTCGAAATTTTGTGATTTTGAAAGTTTAACGGTTTGAAAGTTTATGAAATTTGTGGGTTCGAAAGGTTGTTGGTTTGAAAGTTTATGGCTTCATGTTTATTATATCTAAATTATTTATGAATAATCTTAAGAAGTCATTTTCCTTAATTTGGGTACCAAATACTGAAAAATGAATAAAGAAAATATTTTCTTGGAAAATATTTTCCGTTATACCAAACACGCCCTTGGTGTTTGCTTATTAAAATCAGCTGAATATTCTTTCTTAGGGATTGATCTTAATGTGAGATCTTCTTTCTTTTGTGTCAGCCTTTCCACTTCATTCTTCAACTCTGGTATGTACTTTAGCACTCTTGCCATTGTGGCTGAAAGACTTACTTTTTTATGTGAAAATGAAAGATTAATAATGGGTTAATTTGCGTGATCATATACCTATTAAGAATATGATAAACCCACAAAACATCAAGAAAACATCAAGTAAAGGATGCAAAGCGAAAATGTATCAATTGAAATATTCAGCTTCTTCAATTTTGTTGGGCTCAACCAGCCTAAAAATACTATTAGCATGATGTGATATTATCCGCTTTGAACTAAATTTTTACGATTTTTTCTCAAAGGCCTCACACCATTAAGAGATCTTTACACTTGATATATAAGCTCCCAATCTTTTCAGCTACCAATGTGAGACTTTATTCGAACACCCAATGTGAACTATTACCACAATCCACGGGTCTCTCCTTCTGAACTAAGTTCCACATGACCTACTACTACGATCCATGGGTCAATTTTTGAGATTCACCGTGTGCCACCTACATCTTTAGAGAGGGCAGGGTTCCGAAGCAACAATCCAGCAAAAGGGCTGAAAAGCTCATTTATTAAACCTCCCCCTTTTAATAATAAGAAGGTAAGCATTAAAGCCCAGAAAACTCAATCTATAGGAAGAGTTATTTTCAACTCATACCTAACAAGTGAAAGTTGTTGGCACCCACCACATCTTGCTTTGGGGCCGATCTCTTGTGTATTATGAAAACCGAAGCCCATAACTATCTTCTTCTTATCTGTGTGCATCTTCGAGCTCGTAAAGGAGATGTAAACCGAACTGAAAGCCATCACCATGTCATTGCTGTACTCGTCCCGCTGAACCTGGGCTCTGATACCAATTATTGGGCTCAACCACTCTAAAGTTGCTCTTAACTTGGTATGATATTGTTCATTTTGTGCCAAACCCATATTGTTTTTCCTAAAAAACCTCACACAATTAATAGATCCATGCGCCTTATATGTAGGCTTCCAATACTTTTAGCGATTAATGCGGGACTGTATTTGCACACCCAACACTCTCCCTCTCAAACTAAGTTCCACGTGACCCATAATAACAATCCGTGGGCCTCCCCCTTGAATCAGTTCTACGTGGCATATTTCTACGGTTAATGAATCAATTTATCGCAATAGAAGAAAATAACTAGTTTCTTCTTGTGTGTGCGTCTCCAAGCTTGTAGGGTGAGACGACCCAAAGGATCATCACCTATTTTCTTTCTCATTCTATATTTCTGAGGCCTTGAAAACCTCATTTTTAGTCTTCTCGATTTACTTGTGCAATCCGGACGTGTAGCTATAAAGCTTATAAATCTATAATTAGGCATTTGATTTGATTCGTTGAGAATATATTGATACTATAAAGTCCTTATTGTATAGATTTGATTGATTTGGAGCCGAATTCGAGAGGAAAAACGGTTGTTGTGGATTGATTTGGCCGTGGAAGTTGAGGTAAGTGTTTGGTCTAACCTTAGCTTGAGGGAATAGGAGTTATGTCGTATTTGCTACTTGCTAATTGTCGAGTACGATGTATAGGCATGGTGATGAGTATATATACATTGGTGTCTGGCATGAACGTGAGTCCTTATATTGCGAATATTTTGGTTTTATTATGACTTCCATGCTTGATTGATGATTTCTATATATTGTAAAGAGTATGTGAAAGGAATTGTGATCTTTAAATTTCGTGGAACGTTGGCTCGAGTTGAAATACAAATGGTGAAGGTATATGAGATAATTAAATCTTTAGAGCATTGGCTCAAGTGATAATGCAAATTATGAGATGAAAGTGAAAGAAAGAGAAAGAGTTATTGGTTGATTCCCTTGTCGGGACGTTTTGTTGTTTGTTGATTTTCTCCCTTGTCGGGATATGAAAACTTATTGATATTGTTCCCTCGCCAGGATTTAACTGTTTAATTGTGTTCCCTTGGTGGGATTTCTATCATTATTTGTTTATTTCCTTGCCCCTTATTTGTGAATGTTGTTTGGGTGAGGAAGAGTGATAAAGCACGAAGGGTGATGTCGTGTATTGTTTGATATGGTGAGAAAAGAGTGATAAAGCATGAAGGTTGATGCCGTGTATTGTTTGATATGGTGAGGAAAGAGTGATAAAGCACGAAGGGTGATACCGTATATTGTTTGATATTGTGAGGAAAGAGTGTAAAACACGAAGGGTGATGCAGTGTCGTACGATGTACCATTCCGTACTGATATTCATTGATTATATATATTGTGAGGAAAGAGAGTAAAAGCACAAAGGGTGATTTCGTGCACATGATTTACTGATATGATTGATTTGGTGAGGACGAGAGTTAAAGCACAAAGGGTGATGCCGTGCAAGTTTGTGATTTCTGATCCCATTGAGATTCTAGCTTTGATGTTTCTATTTTTGATTGAGATTTCCTTTTTGAAACTGTTATCTCCCCACAACATGTTCCCACTTCCTTTATTGATTGTTTACTTTCCGTATTTCTTTCCATTATATATATATATATATATTTTTTTTTTTTTGAACTGCACAAGTTTATCTGGTAGTCTAATCCTAGCCTCGTCACGACTTTTCCTAGGTTAGGCTAGGCACTTACCAGCACATGGGGTCGGTTGTGCTGATACTACACTCTATGCTATTTTGCACAAATTCAGGCTTCGGCCAGCAGCAACAGTAGCGAGGGAGCAGGCCTTCAGTCCAGAGAGATACTGAGGTAGCCTTGCAGGCGTCCGCGGGCCCGGCGTCTCCTTTATCTTGCTTTTCAGTTTGTTATCTCTTGTATTTTGAGACAAACATTTCACAACTTCTTTCAGACATTGTATTTAGTAAAATCTTAGCAGTTCGTGAGTTACGTGACACCGGGTTTTGGGTAGAGGATTTTGTTGAACTTCCGCAGTTTTATTTAGTTTTCTTTACTATTAAGTCTTTCACTTTATTATTTGAATTCAGATGTTTCATATTATCATTATTAATTGTGAAAAAGATAATTAAATTTGGCTTTCCTAGCTCCTATTAGTAGGCGCCATCACGACCCTAAGAGTGGGAAATCCGGGTCGTGACAAGTTGGTATCAGAGCACTAGGTTACATAGGTCTCACAACTCATAGAGACTTGGTAGAGTCTGAGAGATCGATACGAAGACGTCTGTATTTATCCCTTAGAGGCTACAGAATTAGGAGAACTTCATATTTGTTCTTTCTTGTTGTGCGGTTCTGTTTCCCAAATACTGGTTATCTTTCTACTCTGTTCTTTCGCAGATGGCGAGAACACACGCTTCCTCATCTACCGCTCAGCAGCCCGAGCCCCCAGTAGCAGATTCCACGAGGGGCAGAGGGCGAGGGCGAGGGCGAGGCCGTGCCAGAGGTCGAGGTAGGGGCAGAGCTCAACCCCGAGCAACTGAAACAGTGGCGGAGCCTCAGGTCGATTTTGAGGAGGAGGTTCCAGCCCTAGCAGTTCCAATGGGCCTATCTCAAGTCACAGAGGGGTTCATTGCCACCCCAGTTCTTCAGGACGCTCTTGTCAGATTGGTGGGCCTCATGGAGAGTGTCACCATAGTGGGTTTGCTTCCAGTAGCACCAACCACTTCTCAGGCTGGAGGAGTGTCTCAGACTCCTGGTACATGCACTCTGGAGCAGGTAGCTCCCAAGTTCAGGGTCCAGTGGTTCAGCCAGCTATAGCAGTTCAACCGGGTGTAGTGACTCCGACCGGCGATGGAGCGGCTATGTACGCAGATGCTTTGTGGAGGCTGGATAGGTTCACCAAGCTCTTCACTACCACGTTCAACAGCGCTTCCTCTGAGGACCCCTAGGATTTCTTATATAGCTGCCACGAGGTTTTTCGGAACATGGGTATTGTTGAGACTAATGGGGTCGATTTTTCCGCCTTTCGCCTATCTGGATCTGCCAAGACTTGGTGGAGATATTATTGCTTAGCCAGACCAACATGGTCATCGTCTTTGACTTGGGAGCAGTTTTCAGAGTTATTTCTGGAGAAGTTTCTCCATGTTACTCAGAAGGAGGCTCTTCGGAGGCAGTTTGAGCGCCTTCAGCAGGGCTCCATAATAGTCACTCAGTATGAGATCAGGTTCATTGATCTAGCTCGCTATGCTCTTGTTATGCTCCCCACCGAGAGAGAGAGAGAGAGAGAGAGAGAGAGAGAGAGAGAGAGAGAGATAGAGAGAGATAGAGAGAGAGAAAGAGAGATAGATAGAGAGAGAGAGAGATAGAGAGAGAGAGAGAGAGAATGATGAGGTTTATTGACGGTTTTATTCAGCCGATTCGTCTCCAGATGGCTAGGGAGATTGGGAGTGAGATCAGCTTTCAGGATGCGACCAATATGGCCTGCAGGGTTGAGATGGTTCTGTCACAGGGAGGTGGTCACGGGTCAGATAAGAGGCCCCATCATTCAGGCAGATTCAGTGGTACCTCGTCTGGGGGTAGAGATTCTTATGGTAGAGGCCATCCACCTAGGCCCTTTTAGTCCGCTCTCCAGGTTTCTCATGGTACTTCAGGTGGTCGTGGTTCTTATTCGCATTATTCGGATCAGCAGCTTACAGTGCACCACCAGCACCTATCAATGCACCACCGCTTTTGAGTTTTCGAGGTGGTCATTCGAGTCGACAAGGTTAGTCTCAGTTTCCTCATAGTCGAGGTCTTGCTACATATGTGGTGACCCTAGTCACATTGCCAGATTTTGCCGTCGAGCACTAGGTAGTTCGCAGCAGCAGGGTTCTCGTGCCATGGTACAAGCATCAGGTGCTCCACAGCCCACCCAGCCAGCTAGAGGTGGGGGTAGAGGTGCTAGAGGTGGAGGCAAGGGTCATAGAGGTGGAGCTCAGGCCTCCAGGTGTGGAGGCCAACCAGCATCCAGCCGTCCTAGAGATGTGGTTCAGGGAGGTAGGGCCCAACTCCGGTGTTATGCTCTTCCAGCCAGGCCAGAGGCTGAGTCTTCAGATGCAGTCATTACAGGTACTATTCTGGTCTGTGATAGAGATGCTTCAGTGCTATTTGATCCAGGGTCTACTTATTCGTATGTGTCATCTTATTTTGCGCCGTACCTGGTCATGCCTAGTGATGCATTAAGTATTCCTATTTATGTGTGTACACCGGTGAGGGATTCTATAGTGGTTGATCGAGTTCATCATTCTTGTGTTGTGGTGATTGGAGGTCTTGAGACCCGTATTGATTTGTTGCTTTTAGATATGGTTGACTTAGACGTTATATTAGGGATGGATTGGTCGTCCCCGTATCATGCTATCTTGGATTGCCATGCCAAGACTGTGACCTTAGCCTTACCAGATTTTCCCCGTTTAGAGTGGATAGGGACTCCAGGTCACTCTACCCGCAATGTTATTTCATGCATAAAGGCTCGACGTACGGTCAAAAAGGGGTGTTTGGCTTATTTGGCGTTTGTTCGTGATTCCGGCGTAGAGGTCCCTTCTATTGATTTTGTACCCGTGGTTTAGGAGGTTCCTGAGGTTTTCCCTTCAGACCTGTCGGGTATGCCACCCGACAGGGATATAAACTTTTGTATTGACTTGGATCCGGGCACTCAGCCTATTTCTATCCTGTTGTATCGCATGGCCCCGCCAGAGTTGAAAGAGTTAAAGGATCAGTTGCAAGATTTGCTTGAGAAGGGGTTCATTATACCAGTGTTTCGCCTTGAGGTGCTCCGGTGTTATTTGTGAAGAAAAAGGATGGTTCGATGAGGATGTGCATTGATTACCGGTAATTGAACAAAGTTACAATCAAGAATAAGTATCTATTGCCGAGGATTGACGATTTGTTCGACCAGCTTCAGGGTGCCAAGGTGTTTTCAAAGATAGACTTGAGATCTGGCCACCATCAGTTGAGGGTAAGGGCATCCGATGTCCCTAAAACAGCCTTCCGCACTTGGTACGGGCATTACGAGTTCTTGGTCATATCATTTGGGTTAACCAATGCCCCAGCAGCATTTATGGAGTTTATGAACAGAGTGTTCAAGCCTTATTTGGACTTGTTCATAATAGTATTTATTGATGATATTCTAATATACTCCCGTAGCCAGGAGGAGCACGAGCAGCACCTCAGAGTGGTTCTTCAGACTCTGAAGGATAGTCAGTTATATGCTAAGTTCTCGAAGTGTGAGTTCTGGTTGAGTTTAGTTTCATTCCTGGGTCACATTGTATCAGCAGAGGGTATTCAGGTTGATCCGAAGAATATTGAGGCAGTCAAGAAGTGGCCTCGACCAGCATCAGCTACAGAGATTCGGAGTTTCTTAGGGCTGGCGGGCTACTATTGTTGGTTCGTGGAGGGGTTCTCATCTATTGCAGCCCCGATGATCAGGTTGACCCAGAAGGGTGCCCAATTTAGATGGTCGGATGAGTGTGAGGCGAGCTTCCAGAGGCTCAATATAGCTCTAACTACGACACCGGTGTTAGTTTTGCCCACAGGTTCAGGGACTTATATAGTCTATTGTGATGATTCCCGTATTGGGCTTGGTGCAATATTGATGCAGGACGGCAGAGTCATTGCCTATGCTTCGAGGTAGTTGAAGATCCACGAGAAGAATTATCTGGTTCATGATCTAGAGTTGGCAGCCATTGTTCATGCATTGAATATTTGGAGGCATTATCTATATGGTGTGACGTGTAAGGTATACACTGATCACATGAGTCTTCAGTATCTGTTCAAGCAAAAGGAGTTGAATTTGAGGTAGAGGAGGTGGTTGGGTTGCTGAAGGATTATGATGTCACTATCTTATATCACCCGGGAAAGGCCAATGTGGTGGCTGATGCTTTGAGTAGGAAGTCAGCTAGCATGGGCAGGCTTGCTTATATTCTGGTCAGCTAGAGATCGCTTGCTATGGATGTTCAGGCCTTGGTCAATCGATTTGTGAGGTTGGATATTTATGAGCCTAGTCGAGTGTTGGCTTGCACGGTCACTCGTTCTTCATTATTGGAGCGTATCCGTGATCAGAAGTTTGACGATCCTCATTTCTGTATCCTTAGAGACATGGTGCAGCGACGAGGTGCCAAGCAGGTGACCTTAGATGATGATGATGGTGTTGTGAGATTTCAGGGGCGAGTTTGTGTGCCTAATGTTGATGGGATTCAAGAGTTGATCTTAGCGGAGGCCCATAGTTCCCGGTATTCTATTCACCTGGGCGCCGCAAATATGTATCAGGATCTGAGGCAGCATTATTGGTGGCGTAGAATGAAGAAGGATATTGTGGCATATGTGGCGCGGTGTTTGAATTGTCAGTAGGTTAAGTACGAGCATCAGAGTCCTGGTGGATTATTTCAGAGGATTGAGCTTCCCAAGTGGAAGCGGGAGAGGATTACCATGGATTTCGTTACTCGACTTCCTCTGACCCGAAAGAAGTTCGATACAGTTTGGGTCATTGTTGATAGGTTGACCAAGTCAGCGCATTTCATTCCTGTTGCAGCCACCTATTCATCCGAGAGGTTATCTGAAGTCTATATTCAGGAGATTGTTCGTCTTCATGGTGTGCCGGTATCTATCTTTTCGGACAGGGATACGCAATTTACCTCGTATTTCTGGAAAGCAGTTCAATGAAAGTTGGGAACTCAAGTGGAGTTGAGTACAATATTTCATCCTTAGACGAACGGCCAGTCCGAGCAGACTATTCAGATATTGAAGGATATGCTCCGAGCTTGTGTTATTGACTTTGGAGGTTTGTGGGATCCGTTCTTGCCTTTAGCGAAGTTTGCCTACAATAACAGCTAACTGTCGAGTATCCAGATGGCTCCTTATGAGGATTTATATGGTAGGCGCTGTCGATCTCCGATTGGATGGTTTGAGCAGAGAGAGGCTTGGTTGTTGGGTACAGATTTAGTTCAGGAGGCCTTGGACAAGGTCAAGATCATTCGAGATAGGCTTTGTACAACTCAGTCCAGGTAAAAAAGTTTTGCAGATCGCAAGGTTCGAGATGTGGCTTTCATTGTTGGTGAGCGAGTATTGCTCCGAGTGTTGCCTATGAAGGGCATGATGAGATTTGGGAAGAAAGGCAAGCTTAGCCCTAGATTCATTGGTCCGTTTGAGATTCTTGATCTAGTAGGAGAGTTGTCTTATAGACTTGCATTGCCGCCTAACTTATCAGTCGTGCATCCAGTTTTTCATGTATCCATACTCTGGAAGTATCACGGCGATCCAGCCCACGTGTTAGATTTCAGCACTGTCCAGTTGGACAAGGATCTGTCTTATGAGGACGAGCCGGTAGCAATTCTAGACCGGCAGGTTCGCTAGTTGAGGTCCAAGAGTTTCCCTTCCGTTCGTGTCCAGAGGAGAGGTCAGCCTCATGAGGCATCGACGTGGGAGTTTGAGTCTGATATGCGGAGTCGTTATCTCCATCTACTTCCCAACGCAGGTACTTCTTTCTTTTGTCCATTCGAGGACGAACAGTTGTTTTAGATGTGGAGAATCTGACGACCCAAAGGGTCATCACCTGTTTTTTTTCTCATTCCGTAATTCCGAGGCCTTGAAAACCTCATTTTTAGTCGCCTCGATTTGCATGCACAATCCGGGCGCGTAGCCGAAAAGCTTGGAAATCTATAATTAGGCATTTGATTTGATTTATTGAGCATATATTGATACTGTAAAGTCATTATTGTATATATTTTATTGAGTTGGAGCCGAATTTGAGAGGGAAAGCGGTTGTTGTGGAATGATTTGGTTGTGGAAGTTGAGGTAAGTGTTTGGTCTAACCTTAGCTTGAGGGAATCGGAGTTGAGTCTTATTTGCTACTTGCTAATTGTCGAGTACGATGTATAGGTATGGCGACAAGTATCTATACATTGATGTCTAGCATAACCGTGACTCCTTATATTGCGAATATTTTGTTTTTCTTATGACTTTCATACTTGATTGATGATTTCTATATGTTGTAAAGAGTATGTGAAAGGAATTGTGATCTTTAAATTTCATGGAACGTTGGCTCGAGTTGAAATACAAATGGTGAAGGTATGTGAGATAATTAAATCTTTGTAGCATTGGCTCAAGTGATAATGCGAATTATGAGATGAAAGTGAAAGATGACTGTATATATTCTCTTTGCTTTTAGCACATTCGTAGTTGATAGATGGTTTGTATATAACTTTTTATTTTGGATGCTTCTCAACTTTATGAATATATTCATTATCCCCAATTGTATATTCTACTTCCCCCTTGTACATATTCATTCGGTTTTTTATTTTAACTTTCTTGGTTTTTTATTTTCATTAAAAAAATTTTGTTTTAGTTGCAAAGTTAGGCTCGCAGCCTTTGTGTTTTGTATTGACGTTTGCAATAAGCCCTTGGTTTTCTTAATGCCACGGTTCATTCCAAGGGTAGAGTGTTGTGCGAACCGATTGGCTCTTCCCAATGATAGATGGCGTGACAACCTTCCTAACGGTTTGAGTCCGTTTTTGATTTTTCTTTTTAATTTTCAAGTTTTTGGTAGTTAAGGGTATCTCAGGCAAAGCTTCACTTGGGCCTAACACACTTGCCTTTGATCCCATGGTCTAAGAAATGATGTTGTGTTTAGGATGGTGAAAGTCGTGGCCTTGAGACTATTGTGTTGACCAAACAATCATCACTTGCTCAATGTGGGCCATTGTGCGCTTGAATCGTAACTAAGGTTGTTGTGGGCCCTCAACTCCCTCTTTAGCAATCCTTGAGTGTGTGGTGAGGATTTGAATTGTGAGCCTAAGTACTGAGCCAATGGTCTAGAACTTGCCCTGAATGTTTGTTGAGGAGAAATCATAGGTGAAACTTCACTTGAGAAGTGATTATAGGCCCTCCTTGATCCAAACTACCAAATTTGAACAATTCCCATGACCGACCAATGAAATGAGCCATAGTTCACCCCTTTTAAGCCTTAAACCTTCTTCTTTCATGCACCAAAGCTATAAGCCTATACCCGTTTTTAATGAAACCCTCTCTTGGCACCCAAATCTTCCCTTGAGTAATGGTAAATGTCTAAGTTTGGGGGAGAGACAAGAAAGGTATCAATATGTTAAAAGGGCACAAAAGCAACAAGAAAAGGAAGGCAATAAAAAAGAGAAAAAAGTCAAAAAGAAAGACAAAAGTGAAAAAGAACCAAAAAAGGGAATTCAAGGACAACAAAAAGTGCAAAAAAATGTGAAAAAGGTAGACAAAAAGGAGAAAGGTTTGAATTGCAAAAGAAAGAGTGACAATGTGTCTCTCTAAACCCTTGAAAGAAGTGAACTACTCAAATGAGTCAAGAAAGTATGCCAAAATAAATCAAAAGAAGTGCTTAAGGGAAGATTGAACCTAATTGTACAAACACATGTCCTACCTTTACCCAAAAGCCTTCACAATGACTCCTCAAAAGACCTACATGATCTTGAGTTGAGGGAAGCCTACATTAGTGGATACTTACATGAGGGGCAAGCATATGGTACTTAAAGCTGGACTTATGGCCTTTTCTTTGAGAGAGATGAGTTGGATTCCATCCACCTCGATTTGTGTGTCAATACTCTAAAAGGTGAGGTGAACTTAGGAAAAGTTAAGGATGTGCGAGTTTGGGTTCCACAATGACCAAAGTGATTGAGAAAAGTTCTTTGATGAATATGTGTCAACTCTTGATGCTCTTGTGTCACACTTGATCCACAAATTTTCAAAAGATTAAATGTGTTAATGATACATTCGCATTGAGGGCAATTGTTAGTCCCAATTGATGCTTGTCGAGGTTACTTTAGGACAGGCAGAATTTAACTGGTTGTTTTCCTATGCGGGGTAGGTCTTGTTTTATTTGCTTGAGGACAAGCAAGAGGTTTAAGTTTGGGGGAGTTGATAACTATGATTTTTTCACGGTTTATACCCATTATTACCTAAGCTTTGTGCGTGAATTGCCATAAATTAGTCCCAAAATGCTTACAAGTTGCGCTTGATTGTAGGTTTGAACGACAAGATGACAATTGCCACAGATCGGCTCGAAAAGGAGTGAAATTTGCCAAGTGTAAAAGACAAGTAAAGTGAGGATCAAACAGACCCAGCGCGGACCGCACTGATTTTCCACGCGGCCGCGCTGGAGGTTCAGAGAGTTGGGATTTTTACTTGTGACCAGCGCGGCCTGCGCTCACCCTGACGTAGTCCGCGCCTGAGGAGCTTTAGAAGGCCATAACATGTAAAGGAAAACCCACGCGGCCGCACACCAAAATAGTGCGGTCCGCGTGGGTGAGATTCAGAGACTTGTCATTTTGGCCATTTTCTCCACGCGACCGCGACCGCGACCGCGCCCCATTTCTGCGCAGTCCGTGCTCCTCAGTCAGCGCGGTCGTGCTACCTTTTTACGCGGTCCGCGCCCCCAGCTTCAGAGTGAAGAAATTGAAGACCAAGACCCTACGCGGCCGCGCTGCATTTCTGCACGGTCTGCGCCTGCCCCGCAGGGGCATTTTTGTCCAGTTTTTCTAGCCTAGTATAAATAGAATATTTTAGCAATTTTGGGTGGAGTTTTTACGAGAGATAGTTGTTGCACTCGTTAGACTCAAGTCTAAGCCTATTTTGGGCAATTTCATTTTGTTTTTATCATGGATTCTTGTAGATTATCATTGTAGCTAATTAATATGTTGATTTCATCTACTATTTCTTCAATTTCTGTTCCTCTCATGTCTAGCTAAACCTATTAGCTAGGGTTGTGTCTCAACCCTAGTATGGGTAATTAATGGGTGTGATTGTTTAATGCGTGAATGATGTGGGTGTTTGCTATTTGGGTTAAACTTTATGGTTTAATTAGGATTTGGTGGTTGCAAACACTAAGTCTAGCTTAGTGGGTCTTGACTCTTCTTGAGAAAGAGTGTCTATGACTCCAAAATTTACCCAACAAGGAATTGGGATGGACCCATGAGAATGGTAGTCCCAATTAACGGGTTAAACCTCGAGAGAGTAATTACCTAACTTGAACCCTAAGTTTCTTAGGCATATTGTCCTACCCAATTGGTCTCGAGAGAGTCAATTGGGAAAAATTACTCTCTCTACCGAGAGGTGTGAGAGTGAGTGCAATCGGGCAACGGTTATAGCATAAGCCCCATAATCATCATTCTTGTATTAGGAATCTCTACCCGTTAGTTGACCACCTAGGTAAATGCCACAGCCCTAGTGCTTTACTCTATGTAGCATACAAACTAGAATCAATATCTTAGCATAATTTAGTTCTAATTAGTAGTTGTTAAATTATACTTGATAAATATAAAAACCCAAAAATGGTAGAAGTACAATTAGAAGTCAAAACGCATCTCTACACTTAACAAATACTCAACTACCTTATCTAGCTCCCTGTGGAAATTGACCCCGATACCACTATTGGGTAAAAGTATTAACGTCCACTCTTCCTAAGGTTGAGTCCACAGTGATCACTTTTTGGTGCGCCCTACTATTTTGATCTTGATATATTGGATAACTGTATATATTCTCTTTGCTTTTAGCACATTCGTAGTTGATAGATGGTTTGTATATAACTTTTCATTTTGGATGCTTCTTAACTTTATGTATATATTCATTATCCCCAGTTGTATATTCTACTTCCCCCTTGTACATATTCATTCGGTTTTTCATTTTAACTTTCTTGGTTTTCTATTTTCGTTAAAATTTTTCGTTTTAGTTGCAAAGTTAGGCTCGCAGCCTTTGTGTTTTGTTTTGACGTTTGCAATAAGCCCTTGGTTTTCTTAATTCCACGGTTCTTTCCAAGGGTAGAGTGTTGTGCGAACCGGGTGTCTCTTCCCAATGATAGATGGCGTGACAACCTTCTTAAGGGTTTGAGTCCGTTTTTGATTTTTCTTTTTGATTTTCAAGTTTTGGTAGTTAAGTGTACCTCAGGCAAAGCTTCACTTGGGCCTAACACACTTGCCTTTGATCCCATGGTCAAAGACATGATATTGTATTTAGGATGGTGAAAGTCGTGGCCTTGAGACTCTTGTGTTGACCAAACAATCATCACGTGCTCAATGTGGGCCATTGTGCGCTTGAATCGTAACTAAGGTTGTTGTGGGCCCTCGACTCCGTCTTTAGTAATCCTTGAGTGTGTGGTGAGGATTTGAATTGTGAGCCTAAGTACCGAGCCAATGGTCTAGAACTTTCCCTGAATGTTTGTTGAGGCGAAATCATAGGTGAAACTTGACTTGAAAAGTGATTATAGGCCCTCCTTGATCCAAACTACCAAATTTGAACAATTCCCATGACCTACCAATGAAATGAGCCCTAGTTCACCCCTTTTAAGCCTTAAACCTTCTTCTTTAATGCACCAAAGATACAAGCCTTTACCCATTTTTAAAGAAACCCTCTCTTGACACCCAAATCTTCCCTTGAGTAATGGCAAATGTTTAAGTTTGGGGGGAGAGACAAGAAAGGTATCAATATGGTAAAAAGGCACAAAACAACAAGAAAAGAAAGCAATGAAAAAGAGAAAAAAGCCAAAAAGAAAGACAAAAGTTAATAAGAACCAAAAAGGGAATTCAAGGACAACAAAAAGTGAAAAAAAAATGTGAAAAAGGTAGACTAAATGGAGAAAGGTTTGAATTACAAAAGAAAGAGTGACAATGTGTCTCTCTAACCCCTTGAAAGAAGTGAACTACTCAAATAAGTCAAGAAAGTATGCCAAAATAAATCAAAAGAAGTGCTTTAAGGGAAGATTGAACCTAATTGTACAAACACATGTCCTATCTTTACCCAAAAGCCTTCACAATGACTCCTCAAAAGCCCTACATGATCTTGAGTTGAGGGAAGCCTACATTAGTGGATACTTACATGAGGGGCAAGCATATGGTACTTAAAGCTGGACTTATGGCCTTTTCTTTGAGAGAGATGAGTGAGATTCCATCCGCCTCGGTTTGTGTGTCAATACTCTAAAAGGTGAGGTTAACTTAGGAAAAGTTAAGGATGTGCTAGTTTGGGTTCCACAATGACCAAAGTGATTGAGAAAAGTTCTTTGATGAATATGTGTCAACTCTTGATGCTCTTGTGTCACACTTGATCCACAAATTTTCAAAAGCTTAAATGTGTTAATGATGCATTTGCATTGAGGGCAATTGTTAGTCCCAATTGATGCTTGTCGAGGTTACTTTAGGATAGGCAGAATTTAACTGGTTGTTTTCCTATGCGGGGTAGGCCTTGTTTTATTTGCTTGAGGACAAGCAAAAGGTTTAAGTTTGTGGGAGTGGATAACTATGATTTTTACACGTTTTATACCCATTCTTACCTAAGCTTTGTGCGTGAATTGCCATAAATTAGTCCCTAAATGCTTACAAGTTGCGCTTGATTGTAGGTTTGAACAACAAGATTACAATTGTCACAGATCGGCTCGAAAAGGAGTGAAATCTGCCAAGTGTGAAATTCAAGTAAAGTGAGGATCAAACAGATCCAGCGCGGACCACACTAATTTGCCAAGCAGCCACGCTAGAGGTTCAGAGAGTTGGGATTTTTACTTGTGACCTGCGCGGTCCTCGCTCACCCTGACGCGGTCCGCGCCTGAGGAGCTTCAGAAGGCCATAACATGCAAAGGAAAACCCACGCGGCCGCACACCATAACAGTGCGGTCCGCGTGGGTGAGATTCAGAAACTTGTCATTTTGGCCAATTTCTCCACGAGGCCGCACCCCATTTCTACGCGGTCCGCGCTCCTCAGTCAGCGTGGCCGCGCTACCTTTTTGCGCGGTCCGCGCCCCCAGCTTCAAAGTGAAGAAATTGAAGACCAAGACCCTACGCGGCCGCGCTGCATTTCTACGCGGTCCGCCCAGCCCCGCAGAGGCATTTTTGTCCAGTTTTTCTAGCCTAGTATAAATAGAATGTTTTACCAATTTTAGGAAAGTTTTTATCAGAGATAGCTGCTGCACTCGTGATACTCAAGTCTAAGCCTATTTTGGGCAATTTCATTTTGTTTTATCGTGGATTCTTGTAGATTATAATTGTAGCTAATTAATATATTGATTTCATCTACTATTTCTTCAATTTCTGTTCCTCTCATGTCTAGCTAAACCTATTAGCTAGGGTTGTGGCTCAACCCTAGTTTGAGTAATTAATGGGTGTGATTGTTTAATACGTGAATGATGTGGGTGTTTGCTATATGGATTAATTTTTTGGTTTAATTAGGATTTGGTGGTTGAAAACAATAAGTCTAGCTTAGTGGGTCTTGACTCTTCTTGAGAAAGAGTGTCTATGACTCCAAAATTTACACAACAAGGAATTGGGATGGACGCAAGAGAATGGTAGTCCCAATTAATGGGTTAAACCTCAAAAGAGTAATTACCCAACTTGAACCCTAAGTTGCTTAGGCATATTGGCCTACCCAATTGGTCTCGAGAGAGTCCATTGGGCAAAATTACTCTTTCTACCGAGAGATGTGAGAGTGAGTGCAATCGTGCAACGGTTATAATATAAGCCCCATAATTATCATTCTTGTATTAGGAATCTCTACCTGTTAGTTGACCACCTAGGTAAATGCCACGACCCTAGTGCTTTTCTCTATCTAGCATACAAACTAGAATCAATATCTTAGCATAATTTAGTTCTAATTAGTAGTTGTTAAATTGTAGTTGATATATATAAAAACCCAAAAATGGTAGAAGTACAATTAAAGCCAAAACGCATCTCTAGACTTAACAAATACTCAACTTCCTTATCTAGCTCCCTGTGGAAATTGACCCCGATACCACTATTGGGTAAAAGTATTATCGCCCACTCTTCCTAAGGTTGAGTCCGCCGTGATCATGCACCTACGGAAGGTCTTAGCCCGGTTGTGGGAGCATGAACTTTATGCTAAGATATCCAAGTGCTCCTTTGCTCAGAAACAAATTGACTTCCTCGGACATGTCATCAAGGAAGGATGGATCAAAATGGACAAACAGGAGATTCAGGCCATCACAGATTGTCCTCCGCCTAAGGATATACACGCCTTAAGGGCGTTCCTTGGCCTATGCAATTTCTACCGTAGGTTTGTGAAGAACTACTCCCTTATCGCCGTGCCCTTGACAGAACTCCTCAAGAAGGTCACGCCCTGGGATTGGGGACCGAGGAGAGCAGATGCCTTCAACGCATTAAAAATAGTTATGTCTAGTAGCCTCGTCTTGGCCCTTCCTTATTTGGCCAAGCTATTCGAGGTACAAACGGATGCATCTGACTATGCCCTCGACGGAGTCTTACTACAAAAAGGGCATCCTATGGCATGTGAGAGTCGGAAGCTGAAGGATGCAGAGCGGCGCTATCCCGCCTATGAGAAAGAATTATTGACTATCATCCACTACTTGCGCCTTTGGAGGCACTATCTACTGGGGACCCCATTCGTGGTCAATACAGATAATACAATTGTCAGCCATTTCATGACCCAACCGAAGCTGAATGGTCGACAGGACAGGTGGCAGGAACTCCTATCTGAATTCCACTTCAACTTGGAGTACCGCAGTGGAAAGACCAATCATGTTGCTGATGCAGTCAGTCAGAGAGATGATCTAGCATCGGTGTGCCTACTTGCCACCCTAAGGGGGAGCGAAGTAGCCACCTCCATCAAGGACCAAATACAGGATCTACTCACCAAGGATCTCGCTGCTTAGTATTTGGTTGATTTGGTAGGACAGGGCAAAACTCGTCAGTTCTACATGGAAGATGGTTTTCTGAAAGTCAAAGGGAACCGACTTTATGTTCCGAAAGGAGGAGATCTGTGGAGGACTCTCCTAGCGGAATGTCATGATACGTTGTGGGTTGGTCATCCCGGTGAACAACGCACCATGCCATTACTTCATCGTGCCTATTATTGGCCTCAAATGGATGTTGATGTCGCTCAATATGTGAAGACTTGTCTAGTATGCCAGAAGGACAAGTTGGACCGCTTTACACAAGCGAGACTCTTGGAACCACTAGCTGTCCCAAAGAGACCTTGGGAAATCGTTTCCCTAGATTTCATCACCGTATTACCCAAGGTCAGAGATCTCCTAACTATATTAGTTGCGGTGGTCCGGTTTTCCAAGTATGCCACCTTTATTGTAGCCCTACAATATATATCAGCAGAAGATACAGCTCAACTCTTCTTCTCTCATGTCGTCAAATATTGGGGCTTGCCCAAAGACATTGTTAGTGATCGCGGCTCACGCTTCACTAGCAACTTTTGGACCAAACTTTTAAAGTGCCTTGGGTCAAAATTGAGTCACGGCTCAAGTTTTCATCCGCAATCTGATGGCCAGACGGAGCAGTTCAATGTTATATTGGAGGAATATCTCCGCCACTTTGTAACCGGATCGTTGAAGAATTGGGTGAAGTTTCTGGATGCTGCCCAACTGTGTTTCAATTCACAAAAGAGCTCTAGTACAAACAAAATCGCTTTTGAAATTGTTACCGAACAACAACCGCTACTCCCACACACTATAAATTCACCAAACATGGCTAAGTCTCTTCAGGCTGCTAGCTTCTCAAAAGAGTGGAAGCGGAATCTGGAGATAGTGTGAAGCTATCTTGTCAAATCTCAAAAGCGGATGAAGAGGCATCCTGATCAAAATCGTCGCTTTGTTTCGCTTATTGCAAAAATACATTGGACCCTTGTCCATTGAAAGGAGCATTGGGAAAGTTGCATATCGGGTGGATATCCCAGCCTGGTGGAAAATTCATCATGTCTTCCATGTCAGCCTCCTGAAACCTTTTCGGGAAGACACAGAGGATCCTTCAAGGAACGAGCTTACAATACCCAGTATTCGAGGTCCCAATTCAACCGAGAAAAGGCGTGCTGAAGCTATCCTTAATGACAAAGTGATTCATACCTCAAGGAATTATCACCAAGAGTTCTTGGTAAAATGGCAGGGCTGTGATGCAGAAGAGAACACTTGGGAAAGGGGAACAAACCTCAAAGCCTTTAAGAGCCTCATTGAAGATTATTTTGCAAGTAAGGCGTAGAGGACGTCGCCAAATCAGGTGGGGGAGAATGTCATGGGCGGCTTTCCACCCATGCCCCATGACCCCTTGGGCGCCCCCCATGGCGTCCTAGTAAGCCTCCCAATGCCTAGAGCCACAGACGGCCCCGTGATCTTGGCCACGCCAAGTGACAAGCGCGCAGGTGCCTCTGTCTCCCCACCTCTATCCCTCGCCAGTGCCCAGCCACAGGCAGATGCCAACAGCGCTGCGCATGCAAACAATGTCGCGCGCGCCGACCCTGACGCCAAAGACCCTGTTGCTGACAAAGGACATGTTTCTTCATTGTAGAAAACTAAGTCCTTTATATTGTAAATATAGAGTAGTTTTATTTCATGTACTTCCATTATGTTTCTCTAGTTTTCTGAAGTCTAGTCATATAGCTTTGGTTTATTTTTTTAAGCATTATTAGGGGGGATCAAGCATTCAAAACTTTCTAACAAGCAACAATTCTCTGTACTGGTGTCTCTCCCTCTCGATACCACATTTCTTTTCTGTAATAGCTTTCATCAATGCAATCAGGCTTTCTTTCATTCTCAATTCTCATTTTTGTTCTCTCAATTGCTCTTGACATTGATTTTCCCGTGCGGCACTGACGATCTAGTCTAGCGCACGGAGGGGACCTCAGTTGGCGGACAACAACTGCACTAACATCAGTTTCTTACCTTACGTCGCCCTTCCAAGGAATCTCAGGAAGGTGCCCCGTAACAGTACGCTTGTGGACAAAGTATTAGAATTGTAGTAGAGTTGATATTCTGGCTAGAAATGAATACAAGAAAATAGGAACAACTTTTTGACTGTCAACTCCTCTTATCTAATATTATGCGTTTACCATAATGGGTAGGCGTGTACATAGGCCGGGTTGGTTCGAATTTTACAATTATCAAACCAAACCAATTGTGTCGGGTTATTAACTCTAAAGACCAAACCAAATCAATAAAACTCGAGTTTTTCGAGTTTTTTTTTCCCGGTAAAATCTTCGTAAAACAAAACATATTATGTATGCTCAAAATATTTCTTTAACCCTAGTAAGATACAACTATATAAAGTATTTTCAAAGAAAATAATACAAAATATGAGATGTGTCATAGCATTATCCTAAAATATTCAACAATAAAGACAATAAAATTATGTAATATAAATATTATTAATTAAAAAGCCATAATAGAAATAAACATAGTCTAAAAGTATTAAGTTATGCTAAAATAAATAAACTAATAAGGGAGTATTAATTACATTACTAAACGCTGAATAAAAATAAAAATAGGCTATGCATTTTTATCTAAATTATTGAATGTCTTTTGTTAGCATTAGTATTGATTTGATTTTGGTTTGGGCTTTTGTTAGCATTATTTAATTTACTAATATTAATGGCTATAAAATTTATTGGAGCATTGAAAAGTTCTAAGTCCAACATTGAAGTAATACCTTAAAAGAGAAAATTATAAAAAAATTTAAGAAATATTTATAAATTACAAGTATATTTATATATTAAATATATCCAAAATTTTTATATATGTAATGTCGGGTTGGTTTGGTTTCGGTTTGACTTTCTTTAGTTAAAATCAAACCAAATCAATTATGGTCGGGTTTTTTTTTTCAATACCAAACCAAATCAAACCAAACCATAGTCGGATTTTTTTTCTCGATTTCCATTGTACCTCCCTAGTGATGGGTATAAAAAATCTTCAAGGTGTATTCATGTATTATAACTTAAATCCATTCAACCAATATATTAGTTTTCAAGAAGGTCTAAAACTTAAATATTTTAAATTAAAGTACTAGATTGTATAACATCTCCCTTTCAGGTTTTTCTTTCTCTTTCTCTCTCTTCCCTCTAACGTCTCCCTTTGTATAACATCTTCAACCACCTTACCACCGGCGACCACGAGACCAGCTAAGCTCCCAACCCCGTCTTATTTCCCTCTATTCCTTTTTCTTGCTTTGTTCTACTTCTTGAATTTGGTGCAATGAGTCATTACGTTTAACTTTCATCCTCTCTCTCTTTCTTCATTTTGAGTAAACTGAGATCTCATTAATATATCCAAGCTCCTCACAATACATTTATTTTGGTCCATGTTTTTCCTTTAATTTTGTGGGGGTTTGTGAATTGATTTCTTTAGTGTTGAATTAAGGTCAACTTGTGAATTTATTTCCTTATTGCCAAATCATCTTCCAATTTTTATAAAACTTTCAGCAACCAAGGATATCATCTTTTTCCTTTTACTTCTTCTTTTCTGCGACATGAATACTTAAAACCTAGAGTACCTTGTTATATTGTAATTAAGTTTTATAATCTGTATCCATTTTCGATCTTCGCCTTCACTTTTCAACCGCAAAAATCTGTCTATTCGATCTGCTACACTTGAAGGAAATTTTTCCATACTTGAAGGTAGTTTCTATTAGATTCAACGTATTTCTGCATTCTCTGTTAATACGGAAAAAAAACTGCTGCTGCAGATCTCTTTTTCTCTAAGATTTTTTTGTTTTTTATGCTCTTTTACTTTCGAGAACCTCCGAGATTTGTGTTTGCGAGCATCAAATTAGGGTTCTACTGACGTTATTGGGCCGTTAATATTAACTAGTAGTCGTACCCGCGCGATGTGCGGTCAATATTAAAAAGAAAAAATTAAATTATAATCATTCTTGTTTGATACTATTAGACCGTATTACTTTAATAAATTTTAATTTTCATTTTATTTGATAATACGATATACCCAACCCTCACTAATATTTGAGTAGTTAATTTCTTGATTAATTTTCAATAAATAATTTTTTTGTTATTAACTGTAACGATCCGGCCGGTCGTTTTTGGAATTTACGCCCCGATCCCCCATTAACTGTTTTCCCTAAGTTCATTTCTGCTATTTTGGTTTGCGGGGACGTTCGGTATTAGGATTAGGAGTGTTTTGGGACACTTAGTCCCTAAATGAGAGTTGCTGGGTTGATCTACCACAGAAGCAATGCACCTTATTAGGAGGATGGTGGAACAATACATGGATAGGAAGAAGGATCTCCATATGGTGTTTATCGATCTAGAGAAAGCGTACGACAAGGTTCCTAGGGAGGCCTTATGGAGATGCTTAGAGGTTAAAGGGGTCCTGGTTGCCTAATTAGGGTGATTAAAGACATGTATGATGGATCTAAGACTCAGGTTATGACAGTAGGAGGCGATTCCAAGCTTTTTCCGGTTGTTACGTGGTTACACTAGGGGTCTACATTCAGCCCTTTCCTATTTGCCCTGGTGATAGATGCCATAACGCATCATATTCAAGGGGAGGTGCCATGGTGCATGCTATTTGTTGATGACATAGTCCTAATTGATGAGACATGATGCGGCATCAATGAGAGGCTAGAGGTTTGGAGACTGCCCTTGAGTCTAAAGGTTTCAGGTTGAGCAGGACGAAGACGGAATACCTCGAGTGCAAATTTGGGGCCGAGTCGACGGAATCAGGAGTAAAAGTGAGGCTTGACTCTCAAGTCATCCCTAAGAGGGGTAGTTTCAAGTACATTGGGTCAGTTATTCAGGGGATCGAGGAGATCGACGAGGATGTCATATACCGTATAGGGGTGGGGTGGATGAAGTGGAGGTTAGCGATGGGAGTCCTGTGTGACAAGAAAGTGACACCGTTACTAAAAGGTATGTTTTATAGAGCAGTGGTTAAGCCTGTCATGTTGTATGGGACTGAGTGTTGGCCGGTTATGAACTCACACATCCAGAAGATGAAAGTAGCAGAGATGAGGATGTTGAGGTGGATATGCGGGCATACAAAGATGGATAAGATTAGGAATGAAGATATTCGAGAGAAGGTGGTTGTGGACCCCATGGAGGACAAAATGCGGGAAGCAAGACTCGGATGGTTCTTAACATTCAGAGGAGGAGCATTGATGCACCGGTGAGAAGGTGTGAGCGACTAGATGTGGTAGGCATGAGGAGAGGTAGAGGGAGACCTAAGAAGTATTGGAGAGAGGTGATCAGGCTGGACATGGCGCGACTTAGGGTTACTGAGGACATGGCCCTTGACAGAAAATTGTGGAGGTCGAGCATTAAGGTTGTAGGTTAGGGGAAAGTAGTGGATATTTCTACAACGCACTAGAGTGAGACTAGCTAGTTAGGAGTTAGTCTTAGGAGGCTATTGATCAGCTACTAATGCATGACTTTATTGGTTGGATATTAATATACCTTCTATCCTTTTAGTAATTCCTATATTTCGTACATTGCTGTTATTATGTTATTTTATTTTATGTTTGTGAGCACGTGATTTCTACTCTACATGAAAATAACTCCTAAAAATAGTCAAAAAATAACTTTTGTTAATTTTAAGAACTTTTCTTTGTTTATTTGCATTTCATGCATTTTTAACATTTTTAAATCATTGAAAAATCCTAAAAAATTGTCATTTTTACATATTTATCTTTTAGTCTTTAAAATTAGCATTTTGTTTCTTTAAGTTTTAAGTTAATTAGTTATTTTAATGTTAAAAATAAATAAAGAGTTTTAATTTATACAAAAATAGATTAATTTAGGATTTTTAATTTCTAGGATTTTTTTTAATCAAAGAAAAAGAAAAGAAAAGAGAATAAGGACTTAAATGCAATGAGGTTTTTAATTAAGCAATTAGGCTATTTTTAAAGCCAAAACTAGCCCAAACCACAATTTCCTTACCTAATTATCACACAACCCAAAACCCCAATTACCCTAGACCTAAGACTCTACATATACACCGAAAGATAAATGAAGTGCAGCTTTTTTAGAGACCCCCGTGAGATTCCTTCTTCTTCATTTTTCAAAAAAAAAAAACCTAGGTAGCTTGAACTAAAGGTGTTAATCGGGCGGGCTGCGATGGGTTGGACGAAAAAAACATCAACCCATATGGGTTCGGGGCGGGTCGTTATCGGGTTGGGCTTAACGAGTTGGTGGCGGGCTGGGATTTTTCGGGTTTTATAGGGCCCGTACGGTTTCGAGCTCGGGCGGGTCGGGCTTTATATAAATTTTTTTAAAAAATTAAGTTATATTTTTCTTTTTCAATGTTATTGAAACTTTTAAGGGTTAAAATTTAAGATTAGAATTGAACTTTTAAGGGTTAGAATTAAAAGAACAAACTAAAAAATTCTAAATTTGAAAATAGAAAGTAAGTATCTATATAAAAAATATTGAATAAGACTAATATGCAATATAAAAAAATCACAATATTTAAGTAACTTTGATATTTTTATTTAATAATACAGTACTTCAAATTAATTTGCAAGTTCTTTTTTGATTTTTAAAATTTTTGAACTTGCAAATTAAAAGTTTACAACAATTGTTAAAAAAATAAAAAAAATAGTAAATCATATGTTTTGCATCATCTTTGAAAGCTCTTCCATGTCAATGTGAGGTTCTTGGTTTTCGGTATTATAATCGGTATCATAAACTATTATATCTCCAATTTTTGGTCTTCCTCTTCATCTACCTCGTCACACCCTTGATTTCGCCATTCGGATCTAATCCAATCTTTGAAGCACACTAGAACTTCCAAAGTGTTGCTGCCCAATGAATGACGAGTATCTCCTAGCTGCCGTCTTGCTTGGCTAAATGCACTCTCTGATGCGACTGTTGAAATAGACACATTTAGAACGTCTCGAGCCATAGACGAAAGAACAGGAAACTTATTTGAGTTGCTCCTCCACCAACTCAGAGGTAGAAAATCCTTTGTGAGGGGCTCCGGTGACTTTTGCAAGTAGAATTCGAGTTCATCAATATTCCGGCTACTGGTTTGTTGATGCTCTCCTAGTGTAGACCAAATCAAATAATCTTGAACATTATCATCATCTTCCAAATTTGTTCCAGATGTTGAAGTATTAGTTGAAGGAATATTTGCATCTACAATCAAATAAGCATCAACAATGTTAGCATAATAATTATACAAAATTTGTAAATGTTTATGCAGATCAGAAACACAAGTCTCATTATCAGGAGTTTCAGTTGGTCCAATGACCATTTAAGTATATACAGCACTGATTAATTGGCGACACTTTATCATTTTGATAGTAAGGTTTAAAATAACACCGATTAGGAAAATAGGGGGAATTGGAAAGAAATATTTTTTAAACTTATCTAGCATTTATGCAACAACATCAGTATATCCGTCTTTCATCTTCAACTTATGTAGTAAAAGAGAAATTTCATCAATATGAACTAAACCACTTACAATAGTAGGATAATAAGCTCCGGAAAACTCAAGTGTAGCCACATAAATATTTTGTAAAAACTATACAATATCTTCAATGACATCCCAAGTTCTAGATGTTAACAAACGGTTAGGATCGGTACAATGAGAAATAAGTCAAGGCGACTCTTCACAATTAAGTTATAAATATGACATGCACATCTAATATGAAATATATCAGGAAGTGGTGAGTGTAGATGCAATTTTAGTAATATAATAGCAGAATAGTTGTTAGAAGCATTATCAAATGACATACACAAAACTTTTTCAGAAAATTATAAAATAAAGCAACTTCATGGATAGTATTACTTATAAATGCACCGGTATGACTTTGATCTTCATCTTATTTAAAAGCAATAATACGTTTTTGCATACAAAAATTATCATCTATCCAATGGCATGTAACAGTTAAATAATTATTTCATTTATAGCACGACCAATATCAGAAGTAAGAGAAACTTTAAAAGGAAGACTTGTGAACAAATAACGTATATATGTCTGATATTGTCCATAAAGCCTAAATATATCGCATCCACAAGTACTTCAAGGAATACCTTTAAACATAGGGTTATAAATTCTTTGAATATAAGTAACAAGATATGGTGAAGACAACAACAACAACAACAATAATCCAGTGTATTTTCACAAGTGGGGTCTGAGGAGGGTAATATGTACGCAGACCTTACCCCTAACCCGTAGGGAAGAGAGATTGTTTCCAGGTGACCCTCGGCTCAAGAAGGAAACAGGTGACAGAAACAAGTGGCTATATATTAGTACTAGCAATAGACTCATAACAAATAACATAAAATACACAACATAACATAAATAATACACTATAACATTTTATGCCTACAACCACACTAATTTAGGCAACGCTTAAAAAGTGTTGTCAAAAGTATTTGTAGGAACACTTTTTAGGCGCGGCCTTTGAGTATAGTCTTCGGCCACAGATTTTAAGATAACACTTATAAAGCGTTCCTTTTAAATATAAAGACAAATTTTTTTAAGTGTTGCCTAAATATAAAATTTTTGGCCACGCTTCTAATGTGTATTGCTACATTTTTGAAGAGTTATTATATTGTCATATTAAATGCAACACTTTACAAGCATACCCTAAAAAATTCCTTATAAAATCTTTCCCCAAAAATTTCCCACCAAAATGACACTTATTAAAATATTTTCCCCAATTCTCATAGTGCCAAAGACGTTCAGTAAGTAATTAAGACATTATACGAAAAGGTCTAAAAATTTCTTTAATAGAATTTCACTCAAAATTTCCCCCCAAATATTAGAATTAACGAAAATATTTCCCCCAAATACAATAAGACAATAAAATCATCCTCCTTTCCCCAATTCTTTTCTCTCTCTGCAGCTTCACGTTAATTGCTTCCATAACCTAATTCATTCCTTTCAATTCTCTGTTGCATGTGTCTTCAGATTACTCTCACCCATATATTACAAATCTCCATCCCTTTCTCTATTGGTAAGTATTTCTTTGCTAAAAACTTTTCAATTTTTTTCAATTTTTAGTTTTGTTCTTATACTTTAAGATTCAGTTTTTCTACTTTCTTACTAATGGGGACGAACAAATAATTTTTAATGTGTACAATATTTGAGTATCTTCGTACAATCTTTGTTTTAATATTCAAAGTTTTGAACTTTTTATAATTTCAGATTCTTGGGATATAAAGAAGTAATTTTGTTTTGTTTAATTTTTGGGTATGCTTCGTTAATTGGGGTTTTCGTTTGCGCAAATTTGGCTTCTGGGTAACTGTAGATTTATTGATATGTAGTATTTTGTAATTTTATTTGTTTTCTTTGTGTTTTTTTCTTTTGTTGAATAGACTAATTTGGGTTATGGGTAAGTGTATTTCGTTGGTTTTCTTGTGATTAATTATTTGTGGGTTCTTTAAGATAGACTTTTTAATGATGGTTTTTTTCCCTTTCGATTTGTAGACATTTTAGTACTCTTTTGGACCTTTATTTTGTTTGCTTCATTTGTGTTTTCTGTTAATTGTTTGTGGGGTTTTACTTTAGGCTTGAAATCCCAAATAAATTGTTCTCCGAAGCATTACGTCAAACACTCAATTCTTAGAAGAAAACACACTGCCTCGCTTGTTATTGTCACTGGTAGTAGCTGGAATTACTTGTTGCAATAGTTTAGGATCATTTAGAGTTGATGAGTTTATATCAACGCCCTCCTCATCTGCTAGGATTTCAAATCCATTTAGACTAGCGACAGTTTGTAGAGCATTTAGTCGATCACCTGAACCCTTCGTTTTTTGCTGCTGTGTCTTCGCACCTGTAGGTGTGTTTTGCTTGGTATAAGCTTTCCTTAGGATTTAGACAAAGTAACCAAGCTAATTTATATCCTTTTGACTCATATATGTTATACAGATTCTATGTAGCCTGGCAACAAACAAAAGAAAACACCTTTTACTGCAATAACAAGAGTTTAATAACTGCAGATTTTTCAAGAATTACAGTCTTGAATTTTGGCAATCATTCACGCACGTTACAGTTAAATGGTATACATAAGCTTTTCTAGAAGACGCTTCGCTAAGCTGCTTTGCTCGCATAAGTAGAGAAAGGCAGGTAGCGACAGCTCGCTGAACAACTTCAGAAGGAGTATTGAGTACATCCAACAACTTCTCCATACACCAAATTTTAAAACCTCACCGATAGATATAACAACTGCTGTTTTTTCAACATCTTTAATCACTGCCTCAACCCCTGTAGCAGCTACATTATCCAAAGCACCAAGACCTTCAAGCTGCACGGCAGAAACTTTAAAATCTACTGGTTTTGGTTATGGCAGCTGCTTTGTTGAAGCTGGCTCTCCGAACTTCAAATGCTTACTTTAGTTTAACATGGTATTATCGGATATTTGAAATATATGTAGAATTTTTAAGTTGTATGACTTCAAAAAAGCTACAGAAAAGAAGCATCAAGGGAAAATGTGCACTACTGATCCTGTAGAAATAAATGCTTGCCCAAGATATGAAAAAGCTTATTACAATATATTTTGGACAAAAAAAAGTGCAACAAAGTCTTAATTTGAACAGGTATGTATACTTACGACTGTGCAATATGTAGCGCACATGCTTGCATATCAACTTAATTTTTTGAATCCTAATGTGTTGTATTCATTTAGAGCAGAAGATATTTTTGTTCATGACAATTGACACCCATCTTAAAGTGATATCAAACAGGTTTCTTCGTCATTATTGCAGAGTTACTTTGATTCCGCATTTGCTTTTACTATCAGCATTTAGAATTTTATATAATAATAAACTATGCTTCCAACTTGAGGATAACATCTTTTTTTGTACAATCAACTGGAATCTATTTAACCTTCTCTTGTTTTGTTTTATTGGTTGATATTAAATTGTAACCTAGAGATACTTGATACAATTGCAGGCAGAAAACTCTTGGTCAAAACACTGAGTGCAGTAAGTGCAAGCTGGTTCAAGGACAGTTCTGCGGAGATTGCCTGTGCATGAGGTAATATATAATGAAATCCTCTTCGCCTTTCTTCTGTAGTATTTTCATTTCTAGCTAATTTTCTGTCCTGAATTCATATGACCATGGTGGTTACTTCAAATTTATAATTTTTGTTGATCTTAATGCGTACAGTATCTTCTCCTCCCATAGATTTTTAAACTTAAGCTTATTTGTTGCCACCATGTTGCGAACAAAGGCTCTTTGTACCCATTGAGAAGTAGTTTCCTTATTTCACTGTTCATATGCCCTTCTTTCTTTTGGTTCTATTTCCTTACTCACCTATTGTGCATTATTATCTATCGTAGGGTTAATCATTGGAGCCACATAATTGAGGTTGTTTCATGTTCCTTCTATATTCCCATTGTTTGTCTTCTCATTGCCAGCCCCAGGAGACTTGAGATTATTAGCAGTAGGAGTAGCCTTATCAAGTTGAACCACTTCCTATTCTTAATTGATGCCCCAAGAGACTGCTGCCTCAATAGAGGTGAACCTTATTGCTTATTTATCCAGGAAAAAGGAGTGAACCTTATTAGTTCTGTCGTTTCCTTTTTGCTCCCGTGGCATAATGAAACTGAGCATGCCATCAAGAATTTTATTTGAATTGCAAGTTATTATAATTGCATGCTTTATAATGAAACTATCATTGTGGAATTATTTGACATTGAATGATTAATTTAGTTTACATTATTGAAACATGTGAATGTATTTTCATAAATTTGGATTGCTTATTTTATCATAATCTGTATTTGAAGAATGTAATTGGACTATATATGTAAATGACATGATTTTGAAGGAGAGCGAAGAATTGATATTCAGGTGTTCTTCTCCATTGTTGTTCCGGTTCTTGTCAGTCTGTTAACTCCTTATTCAGGAATATAATTTCACTTTCAGATTTCTAAATAAGGTCTGACTGTTTTCTAAGATGGTTTACATGCATGGGATATAAGATATGTACTATCTAACTCTATTTAAGCTCTCTTTTATAGTTTTCAGATTTAACTCACTTTTCTGGTTATCATGAAAAAAATTCATGGTCCTGGTTTTACTCTTATTAAAAAGTTCTTATGGTTCTGATTTTACTTGTTAAAAAAACTTTCTTGTTGTAATTGTAGTCCTTTGTAAGGTCTCATAAATTTTGTATGAGCTTACTGCACAAGAGAGCTTTCCTGTTTGCATCAACAATGGTCATTTGCACTTATCATGTACTGATTTTTGAGCCTCAACATTATTATCATTCAAGTGATTATGTTTTTCAGCATCTTCCATAACTTCTTCAACCTCTAACATTGCAAATTTCTTTCCAACTTGTACCTGCTGCCTCTCACCTTGATCTACTGAGACTATTTCTTTCCCAGTCATTGCTTGTGTTGCATTATGATTATTTGACTTCTTAGCTCGAATATCCCTAACCTCTTTCCGTTGCTCCTTGCCTCTTTGTGATGACCCGGTCCGTCGTCACGTGAGTTACCGCTCTGTTTCCCTTTTTACTGTGTTGCTTCATGTTTCTATATCAGTAGTAGAGTCTATCGGGTGAATTTGGGTCAATTCTAGTTGGAAATAAGACATATAGCCTCTTAGAATGGAGTTTGTTTCAGAAAAGTCAACCTGAAGTTGACTATGTGGTTCGAGGGCTCGGATGCAAATTCCGGTGGTTCGGTTAGTTTTGGGAGGTAATTTATGACTTAGGGGAGCGATCAGAATTGAATTTGGAAGCTCGGTGTAGATATAGGCTCGAATTGGCGAAGTTGCAATTTTGGCGGAATCCGGTTGATAGGTGAGATTTTGATCCGGAAGTCAGAATGGAATTCTGAGAGTTGCAGTAGCTCCGTTAGGTGATTTTGGATGTGTGTGCAAAGTTTCAGGTCATTCGGAGGTTTTAGATCAGGTTTTTGATTGAATATGCAATTCGGAAGTCTTTAAGAAATTTGGACTTTGATTTGATCATAATTGAGGATTTTGATGTTAACGTTAGCGTTTTGATGATTCGAGCAAGTTTGAATGAGGTAATAGATCATGTCTGTGCTTTTGGTTGAGGTCCCGGGGGCCTCGGGATGGTTTCGGATGGTTAAATGGGAATTTTGAAGTATTGCATCAGGTCTGCAATTTTTAAGCTTCTGTCATTTCCGCATCTGCGGAAAAAGGACCGCAGGGGCGGTTTCGCAGATACGGTTCTTTGATCGCAAAAGCGGCCAGAGGTGGCCTGGGGTGTTTCCGCAGAAGCGGACCTTGTTCCGCTGAAGCGGACTCCGCAGAAGCGGATTCGTGTCCGCAGAAGCGGTCCTGGGGAAAGTGAGTGAGACCGCAGAAGCGTTCACTGGACCGCAGAGGCGAAATCGCATAAGCGGTTTGATATCCGTAAAAGCAGATTCTGAGGGGTTTAAGTGAAACCGCAAAAGCGGGACCGCAGAAGCGGTCAATGGATCGCAGAAGCGAAAATCACAGAAGGATTAAATGAGATCAATGTATTCGATTTTTAGAAGTGTAAAAATCAATTTGGGGTGCGAGCTAAGGAGATTTTGGGCGATTTTGAGGAGGCTTCGTAGGAGGATCATCATGTAAGGATATTTGGTCTTGGTTTATGTTATTGTAGTGTAAAAACATGCATTAATCACTGAAAATTCAAGGAATTTAGGGGTAAAATTGGTGGTTAGGGCTTGAAGCCTAAAAGAGGCTAAATTTGGAATTTGAAGGCGTTATTAGACTCCGATTCTGATAAATTTTATATGCACGGACTCGTGGTGAGACGAAGATTCCGAAAATGTGAATTTTGTAATTTTTTGAGAAGCGGGCCCGGGGCTCGAGTTTTGACAGCTTCGTGTTTTTGGGTGGTGTTCGAGTCATTTCGATTGGGTTATGTTCCATTAGCCTATTTTGATGTATTCTTATTGGTTTTGATCAGATTTGGCACTCGAGGAGGTCGATTTGCGAGGGAAGCGCAAGGCGAGCTAGGATTGTGGCCGGTTCGAGGTGAGTGGTAGTCATGAATGATATACTGAGGGTTTGAAACCCTGTATTTGCACTATACGGTGCTATGTTGAGATGAAACACGCGTTATGTGATGATCGTGGTGATATTGTGACTAGGGATT